>NTHP01000387.1:151135-167719 GCA_003416845.1 Oplegnathus fasciatus | reverse complement strand
CCTTCAGATGATAAGATGATGCCAGATGGCGCTGCAATGCACGGACATACATACCCTTCCTCTCTCTCTCTCTTTCTCTCTCTCTCCCTCTGTCCCTCCCTGTGTCCATCACTCGACACACTGTACCTCCGCTGAGTGTGTCCCCAGGGGGCAGAAGAAATATTCTCTCGGCCTAGTTAGCCGCTGCGTGTGCATGTGTGAGCTTGTGCGTGCGTTTGTGTCTATGTGTGTATATGGGTGTGCATCTGTGTGCTCACGCTGGAGGCCAAGAAGTTGATGCATGCAGTTAGAGGGGGAAGGAGAAAATAATGTATGTGTCTGTTCGTTTGAAAGACAAAAGAGTGTGTGTGTGTGACAGAGATAGAGAGAAGAAGTGGGAGAAAAAAAAATTTCTGTGAGAGCTAGCAGCCAGTATGTTTATATATATAAAACTGATTATGCGTCGAATTTTCCCCTCTTTGTTAATTATGAATCAACTGTGCCTTGCCACCGGTCCCCCGTGTGAAGGCTCCCCTGCCGTCCTGCGGTGGCTGTCTTTGTAGTCAGAACAGAAACAGCATAAGCCTTACGATGGTGCTCAGTCCTCCCTGGGAGAGCAGAAGAGTGCGGTGTTTTCAGTCTCATTGCTTTTGTAATGAGCCTATCTTACGCTCTCCTGTTCCTTCCAGGATAAGAGGTCAAAGTTCACTTGGAGATACACTTAAAGACATTTGTATTCACACTATATATTTTTTACATAAATATGTGGATGGATGCAGGTTTGTGAGGGAAAGACAAAGAGGAAAGAAGAAAAAAAACCAACTAGTGCTGTAACGATTAGTTAATTATCAGAAGTCCATTGACAATTTTGATCATTTATTAACAATAATTTATCAAGCAAAAATTGTCAAACAATTGCTGGTTCCAGCTTCCTGCATAATGTGAGGATTAGAGAATTTCTATAATTGTAAATTGCCATAAAAAATGTCATAAAAAGCCTCCTGGGCATCCATGGTTAACATTTCAAATTGTATTCAAGCGTAGGGCGAATGTATTTAGCAGATAAACACAAGGTTTCACCTTTAACTCAAGCTCCAACTGTGAATGTGCATGAGAGCGTGTGCAATCACAGGAGTGCTGCAGGGGCTCTCAGTACTTCGAGACTAAATGGTCACATTATTTTACTTTTGGGAAGAATTTAGGGAAATTCAACTACACTCCCAGACAAAGCCCTCCAGGCTCTCTGTCTCTGTGCATCTTTCTGCTGCTCTTCCTGTTGTTGTGATTTTGACTCACCAAGCTGGGCTTTTATTGTTTTATAATTTTCTGTTTTGTATGCCAACGCTGTTCTGCCATTTCCCTCGCACCCAGGAAGAGTTCCGCCTTTTCCTCATTTATCTGATTAATTATTCTCCCTTTCCATCGCTGCCACAATGCTGAAGAAAAGCGCCATCATTTTATCTTCAGATATGAGGGTCACTTTGCACCACACACACACACACACACACACACACACACATCACATATTCCGCCATTATCCTTCATCATCTAAAATTAATGGACACAATCAGTAATTACCACATCAATAATTAAGCCGACTTCTCGTTTTTTTGCAAGATATGGAGAGGCTCAATGGCAAACACTCCAATCCAAAATGCATAATGAATGACTTCTCATCAGTTTTTCTGCAGCTAACTAATATCCTTCGTTCTCTGCTCTTGTTCCTTTCAGATTCGTGCCAGGCCAAGGCGTGGTATTGTACCCCCAGATC
This sequence comes from Oplegnathus fasciatus, assembly GCA_003416845.1. Classification (NCBI taxonomy): domain Eukaryota; kingdom Metazoa; phylum Chordata; class Actinopteri; order Centrarchiformes; family Oplegnathidae; genus Oplegnathus; species Oplegnathus fasciatus. The sequence goes on along the minus strand of NTHP01000387.1, from coordinate 165,969 downwards.
GGGGATAAGTTGGACATTGTGTGTCCCCGTGTGGACGGCGTGGTGGGCGATGGCGTGGAGTATTACAAGGTGTACATGGTGCCCAGGGAGCAGCTGGAGAGCTGCACCATCACCAAGGCCGACACGCCGCTCCTCAACTGTGTCAAGCCCGACCAGGACGTCAAGTTCACCCTCAAGTTTCAGGAGTTCAGTCCCAATCTATGGGGCCTGGAGTTCTTCAGGGGGAAAGACTACTACATCATCTGTAAGTGCATGTATCTCCCTGAGGGGATAATAAATTAGGCCTTGCATAATTTAATTGGAAAAACAGCCTTAAACAACAAGGTTCAAGAACCAGCTGCTTGTGACAGACCTCTGCTTTCTTGGTCAAGTTTGTTGTAGGGTTGTGCATTTTTCTTATTCTAGTCAATGGCTGGTCAAACTGAGAGGGTGGATTGCTGTGCTGACATTAGTTTGGGGTATCGTTCTTTCACGACGATCAGTCAGTTGCTCGTACTGTGCAGTCAATACTGCCTTCACTGTCGCTCTCTCCACCTACATGTATAAATTACAGTTGAATGCAAGTTCACACACGTTGTCTAGATGTTGTTGATGAACATTCTGTGATGTATAGGAAATAAACTGAAGTAGATGAGGCTGAAGTTGAGGTTGAGGTGAAAGTCAACAACGCTTCATTGGCAGATAACTCGGAGAATTCCTTGAACATCACATTAAGGCTATCCAAAGGATGATTTTTCCCTAGAGATCCTACAGATATAAGCACATAAGTAAACATTTTAGGCCCATTTGAAGTTCTGCTAAAAGTCCATTCAAAGGAATCTGTAGTGTTTTCAAAGATTCTCCCTGTGGGATTTGCTTCTTGTATAAATCAAGCCTCTAGCAAGATCCAGATGAGAAGATGAGAATCTTAAAGCCAAACCTTCGAAGTTGTAGGAAAACTTTGCTCGGAGTAGTTCTGATGTTTAAATACCCCAGTGTGCTTAAAACAAAGTGCTTGTCAGATTGTGAACAGCTCATCCCGCACCTTTCTGACACATGCCTTCATACATGTTCGGACGACACTTTGTACGAACTACTGTGATTAAAGCATGAACCCTCGAGGGTCCTTAGCTATGAGAGCCTTAGCAGCTCGTACTCTTCGCATTCACCATCAGTCTGTTTGGCTTAGAACTGACTAAGCATCCAGTCTCATGGTGCAGGTGTGGCCGCTCCGCTTTGCTGATTGCCTGTGATGTACTAACGCCATCATGGGAGGAAGTTCTGATGGGGTTTAGCGACGGCCCCCTGGTTTGAAACATGGGAGGTGGACTGAACCATCTGTGTGGCGCTGATGGGGGGTGCGCCGCAGATAGAACCATCTGTGAGGCTCTGCAACAGCCATCTGTGAGCTGTCACAGTAGGAAAAGGCCATATTTCTGACTGAGTAGAAGGAAGGGGAAGAAAGGACAGTGAAGAGAGGAGGAAAATGGGCAGGAAATACTTCTTATCCAGTCTATTGAATTTTGCATAACGAATGTGCAAGGTATGTGCGTTCTGTACTGTATAAATCCCGCTTTAAACTGCCTGCAGTAGACGATTCCTGCAAATTTAAATTTTTTTCTGAGCTCCACAGTACTCCGAAGTCCCGTAGAGAGATCTGTCAAGCAGCTGTTTCAGAAAAACAGGTTCACCAGCACAATATGCTCTTTCAGGTCGACTTAAGTTAGTTTAAAACCAAACAGGCAACAATGGCTGCTCTAATGTGTCATAGCTGCAGGATATTTGCATGGTGGGGTATGTCTTGCTGTGTTAGAGGTTCTAACAGGTTCTTTTGTGGTCTTGCAGGTGAGGCATGTATTCAGGCAAATATTTTGGAGCAAAAAAAAGGCAATACTACACTACATTATGGTGGCCAGTAAAGTATATGGGGCTACCTGACTGGGGTGGATGCAGACTCAAATACATCAGTGCATGCATGCACGTGCATGAGCATCCACACCCACAGAAGCAGAGCAAACCATTAGATGTGGTTTGAGAGTGTGTGTGTTCAAGGACTACAAAGGCTTCTGACTGAAGAGGCGCAGACACGATCACCCTCCCTTCGTCTCCTCCTCGGCTCCCTCCACCCGAACGCTGCTGTTAATTATTGATGAGCTGATGCTGGTGTTTACTTACCCTGGTTCTCCTGGTGCTCTGCCTGCACGCCCGCCACTGAATGTGATCACATTGTGGTGGATCAGAATCAGGAGAGAAAACCGGGTCAAGTTCAGGTTAATGAAGAACATGGATAAGACCATCGCAGGTACATGTAGGGGTACATGTGGTTTGGAGAGACAGGCAGATACTTGCGTAAGGGGGCAAACATGCACACACGTTGATGACACACATGCACATGCACTCGCACACACACACACACACACACACATGGTCCCTCAGGAGACTGGAGCTGCAGTTTGGAGCAGCTTCTCTGTGCACACACAGCGATAGCGATACATACATCCTGTGACTACAACAACAGTCCTCCTTGCTCTATCTATCTAGATATAATGTGCATTTCTCTCTGTGGTTCTCTGTCACAGTTTGAGCAGACAAGAATATTCAATTTCCCACTGCCTCACGCTAAAAAGTCTCCTCTTCATCAGCCTGCCGAGTCGACAAGTTAGAACAGAAAGAACAGTGGGAAAGTTCAATTCGGAACTTTAAAAAGAGGGGTCGGAAAATCCAATTTTGCAGTTCTTGCAAATTCTCTTTCCACCGACATCCCCCGCCCCCCCACCCCAGCCGCCATCCCGCCTCCCTTCATAGCTACCCAAAATGCTAATGTGTAGCCTAAAGAGGGGAGAGAGGGAGGTGTTTCTCAATTCGAGTGTAACGTTTTGCTGTTAATTGCCTCTTCTTGGCTAGCTCTGGCCTAAGTTTTGCAGCTTTAACAGCCCAATGCTTTTGCATTGTGGCGCTATGTTGTGTACTTAGAGCTGTTCCTTTTTATTTTGAATCAGCGGCTTTACATGGGTAAACACCAGGAGTAAAGCACAAACAAACACCAAAAAAAGAGGTGTGCGTAGGTGGAGTCAGATTCATGGTTGTTTTTACCTTTACTTTACAGTGTTGGCGTGAGCCAATGTGTGAATCGTTGCTTGTGGGCGTAACTATGCGTCTATGCGTTGAGTGAATAAGATATGGGATTTAATGGATACATATATACTTGGAGCTTGACTTGCCCTGTGTACCTCTACGTGAAGGCATCTCCATCTTGTTATCTGTGCCTGTGTGTGTGTGTGTGTGTGTGTGTGTTTGTCGACCCCCGCCTTCCCTCCAGCAGTGCTGTCCAAGATCCATCGGAGTGTGACACCCCCTCAGAAAGTTCACCGTGAGGATTTCATTAGTCTTTTGGAGTGAGCACTCGATACGTAATTAATTAACCAGTGTTTAATCCTCCATTTCTTCTCACAATTGCCAAGGCCCCCACATCAATGCTACGGATCTGAGTCTCAACCAATTAGATTAGCGCTGCCTTGTGTTGAGTATTGTGCCAAGGCTAGACCTAGATTAGACGGGTATGCTCAACCCCCCCCCCACTCCAAAACCATCCATTTAAATTCAAACAACTGTGACATCAGGCCTCAGCATTTCACTGTGTCATCCTGTAGTACCCTGTAGCGAAGACTGACAGGCGGTCAGATCTGTTTCCTGTGCACCGCTGAAAAAAAGAATATGTGTGTAAGTGTGTGTTAGTGTGTATTATATGGTCTGCTTGTATGTGTGTGTGTGGCTTTCCATGTGGGTGTGAATGTGCAAACTGTGTGTCCTGTGTTTGCTTGCGTGCGTGTTGTATATCTGCAGATTCCTGCCACTGTGCTTACATGTGGGCACGTTTGTGTATTTGTTGCATATGTGTGTATGTGTTTCTGTGTGCCTTTTTAAAGTGGCCGCGTGCAATGCTGCTCCAGTTGAGAGCAGATGAGTTTGATGTGATTGTTTGCGGCAGCATGGCCTGCAGCAGAGAACCTAGTGAGCTAGATGATTACATGAGCTAAAGAGGGAGAGAGGGGTCGAGGGAGATAGAGGAAAGGCGAGAGAGAGAGAGGAGAGAGAGATGAATAAGGAGGGAAAGGGGGCAGAAAGAGTGACGACAGCGAAAGAGCGCTAACGAGAAAGAGTGGAAAAGGGAAAGAGAGCTAAAGAGAAAGCGAGAGAAGGAGGGAGTGGAGAGAGATGAGAAATACAGCTAAATGGAATGAGGACATAGCAAGAGACAAAATGAGAGAGATGAGCTAAAGAGGGCAGAAGAAGGACAAGGCTGAATTTACAGTCAGAGCAGACATGCACAGGGAAATTTCATCAAGACTTTAATCACCTTTTTCCTCAGTCACAACAGAAAATAGTCCCATCACCTCCCTGCTACTCAGATTGTCATGTGAATCTAACTTGAGCTCTGAGGGGGAAAATTCTTGTCATTAAAACTTACATGAATTTAAAATGCGTTTTTTTCTGATTGAAACCCAATACATCCAGGTTCATAGTATTAGATTAGTGGTGGCATTATTATCACGTTATGAAAGTGGGTGGCAGGATTAATCAGCAATAGCCAATGCTACTGTGTGTGTCTGTGTGGGAAATGTCTAAGTTTTGCCAAAACTTTCAATTGAACTGTGCTTTTTGCACCCAAAATTGTAATTAAAGCACTCATCACTGAGTGTTAAATACGTAACTTAAATTTAAGTGGATTTAAATAATGGATTTAAAATGTATTTTTGAGAGAGAGCCGTGGTGATTGGTAGTGGTGGTTATTAGACGGCTTTGGGTGTTTGGAGTGACCCCGCTTTGCCCCGGCCTGTTTCTGAGGGCCACCGGCCTCCCTAAACGCAAAGGCGCCCCCTGTCACGGGTGATTTGGGCACAGGGTGGTGATGGGTACTAACCAGCCCATAACCCCAGCACTGTGATAATGGCTTCACGCTCCACTGCAGCCCGACGGATGGCAATTATCAGTGTTTAGATCATAGCTGCCTTTGTCTCTCTTCTTCCTCTCTTTCTGTCTTTCTGGGACACATCCTCACTCATTCTCTAATTCTCTCGCTGGGTGCAATACACTTTCTCTCCCTTCCTATCTGTCTTTCTGAGATGCCTCCTCAGACTCTTGTTGCCATGCCTTCGCTCTGTTCCACTGTTTATGAGTGGCCTAACATTGTCTTTCGGCAGTGTGTGGTGTATTAATTATACCCACAGAATTTGGAAATTTTAGCAAAGCAGCTTTTAAAATGTAGTTTTTCAAGCTTCATACTCTTCAGACTCTTCATACTAGACTACAGATAGTTCACTTTTTTAACTCAGAGTTATATAAAGTATTTGTAAAAATGCTCAAATCAAATAATTAGCTTATAGCTATAATCAAAATTACAAAAACGTTATTAATTGCTAATACCACACTTTGAATGTTACATTAGCTAAACTACCAGATGCTACTCTAAAACTAGCTCTAAATGCTAGCACATTTATACAGTATATCTGTAGTATTGGAGGTGTTTTGCCATTTGCTAGTAGTATTAGGAGAAAGCAGGAAATGGAGTTAAGAGCTCACAGTCTGTATCTGAATTGCAGCTCACAATTGACTGTCTCGTTAAACACAGGGTGATTTTCCACTCTCTTGATTTGATAAACAGGAGAAAATTAAGTTAAGGGGGGTAAATTAAGTTACGGAGGGTGAGGACGGGTGGGATGACTTGTGGTGTGTTTACAACGCAGCGGTGGGATGTGGGTGGGTGCTGCGTGCTCGTTGTATGCTAGCGCATATTTCACGGGTGGCTCTATCGCAGACACAGGCAGACACTTCTTTGAGACTACATGTGACTTGTGTGTGGTTGAAGGTGTGTGTGTGGTTGAAGGTGTGTGTGTGTGTGTGTGTGTGTGTGTGTGTGTGTGTGCTGGAACATTTTTTACAGGCCACTCAAGCTGTCACTTTGGTCTCAAGCGGTATTTTGTCAAAGCTCCTGAGTGATTTTTCCTGATGGCCTTTTTCCTCTGTTGCAGAGGCTGTTTTTGCATTTATGTGTGCATGTGACTATGTGAATGCGTGTATATGGGACCATAACCCCATCTTAACCACAACGCCAGTCCGAAAGCAGTGAGAAAATAGACTCTGTAATTCAAGTGAAGATGGAGTGTTCGATGAAGGAAAATTAGACATAGCTTTTCTTTTTCTTGTCCCTTTCCCTTCTTGTTTCTCACTCATTGTTTCTCTCTGGGTCCCTGCAGAAGGCCACACACATGCTGAAGCAGTGGGTTAATCTTTCTCACTATTGTTTCTCTGTTTTCCTTCCTTTACTCCCCCACCTCTCTCCCTTTTTTCCCTTCCCTGTCTGTGAGTCTTATCTGGGTGCTGTAATGCCAGCAGTAGTTAGTGACTAAATCCATTTGTGAGGGTCTTGTTTGAACCGGTCTATCACATCCCCTCCTCCAACGTGTTCCCCCAGCATCACGGATTAGCTGGTTAACTCTAGCCAGCTAGTCTGTCAGTCAGTCCAGTTTGGCCCTGTCTGGCTGGGCTGAGGAGGGCCAAGTCATTCAACCAGCCTTAGCCGATTCAACAATCACATTCTGTTTAAATCCAAGTCAGGCTCGCCTGGACTGCAGCCTTGGCATAGTGAGTGTGTGTTGTACTCCGCATTTAAAGGGGAAGAAGAAGAAGTGTAAAATGAGTCCAGATTGAAGGATTTTTTTCTTATTTCTTTTAAATGTCAAAGAAATGTTGCAGCCAAGTTAAAAAAGATTTGTTTTGGCTTGACAAGGAGGATGTTTCCGTTTTTTTATCTTCAGTGTAGACGGGCGTTGATGTGTTAAATTATTTAATCGGGCAAAGGGAAAGATGGAGGAAGAAGACAATTAAGAGAGGAGGTGCGATATGTGTGGCAGATGAGACCTAAATACACCTTCTGTTCACCACCCTTCACACCCTGTGAACTCTGACCTCTCAGGCACAAGTGGTTTTGCGCATGCATGCACCTCAACATCCCACGTACCTCATGTCTCAACAACAAGTGCGCAAACACACCGTCACCGCGCCAATCACTCAACAAAGTAAACAGTGTTACGGTGGTTAATGACATGCTGCAGGATTGTAAAATTCATGTGTGTTGTGCTAACAGGTTTATGAAATGAACACACGCATGCACATGCGCGTACACACACGGGCACAGGAGCACAAGCCTTTAAGGAGCTTTGTCTGTAATGTGCTTTTCAGTCTCCACTGGAAAGCCATAGGTCAGCTAGAGAGGGAGACAGGGGGAGAGAAGAGGCAAGATGGAGGGGTGGGAAGGAGGGAGGGAGTCCTTGTTAACATGCTCTTTGTGTCTGCTCCCATCTCCGTCTTACTGAAGCACGGGGATTCGGATCAAAATGATTGGTAGCTGGGAGGGCGGAGGAAAAGAAAGAAAAAGAAGGGACAACTGGGAGGAGGAGAAAGAGAAAGAGGCAGACTATGCAGCGCTTCATTTTTAAAAGCTATTTCAATTGGAATCTCATTGAAACACCTGCCTTTCAATTCCTTTGCAGTTGATGGAAAAGCTTGGGGTGCTGCAGCGATGGGAGGGGATCATGTTGAGGTGGTGACGGGGAGGGGCGGCGAGTGTGTTCAGGGGTAAAGGGTTTAGGGAAGAAGGTAGCGGCTGTGAGGTGGCCGGGGATGATGGGGTGTTGTTGAAGGGAGGGCAAAGAAGAGGAGAGGCAGGAAAGGAAGCAGAGGGGAGGGGATGGAGGTCAGTGTGGTGGGGGCAGTCGTAGTGAATGCGGGCCACTGCGCGCTGGCGGGAAGCCAAGCCACTAAGCCTTGGCAGCTCGTTAGCCTCTGTGTTACTGACCTGATAGACCACAAGCCCTACTACTCCCACCTCCCCTTTCCTCCCTCCCCCCCTCCCTTCTTGCCTGTTCCCTGTCCCACTCTTGATCCAAGCTAGCTGCAGTTCGGCCCAGCAGCCTCCAGGGGCAGCACAGATAAAAGCAGACAAGCAGAGAGGAGGAGCAGTGACTAATGGGCTTGAAAGCATCCAGCTGATTGAGCTGTGGTGGGGCAGCTTGCTCGAGCCTTTGCATTTTGTCTGTGTGTGTGGGCCACATTTGTACAAGTTTAACAAAAGTAGAGATTTCTTTTATCAAAAGTGCAGTTGCCATTTTTAAAAGGCCGTTGCAGCATCTGTTTACAGGGCCCGTTTTGTTCCTCCTGTCACATGTGGGACGTCTTGCACCGCCCCACCAGATTCCTCTCTCAACATCTGCTGCTGTCCCTTAAACACAGTGTTTAGCGCTGCACTTCTGTTTCTTCCTGTGTTTAAATGTTTTTTTAGATCCTTTAAGCTCTTTTCATCTAAGGGCCATTGAGGTATTTATCACCTCCCTCTGTTCCCTTAATTTCACTGCCTCTCCTGGAAAAGTGCCCTATTTCTTAAAAAAACATTTCTCATCCCCTCCTGTTGACATCCCTGAATATTTTTTTTTCATGTTGTCAGCAGATCTCTCCTTCTTCTTAAGCCTGGCAGCAAGTTTGGCTTTTAGATCTGAGCATTTGAGGACTTTAAAAATCCCAAAGTGTGTTCTTTAATAACTGGCTACCACTCTCTTGAGTGTCGTTAGCGTTAATGCACGATAAGCCGACAAATTTCCCGTGGCTTGCCAAGATGGCCACTGTCATCACAGTCATCGTTGTTTCTCTCTCTCAGTCTCTCCTCTCTCCTCACCTCCCTTAACTGCCTCCTTCACGAGGCCCATCAGCACAGTTAGAGATATTACAGTCACAATTACTCAAGCTAATTGACTTAGGGGATGTGAAATATTCCGCAGAAGCAGAGTGACTGACGTGATGAACGGGTGAATTGTGATTTTATTAAAGGGGGTATTACTCACGTCCTTCCTCAGCGGAACGCTTTCAGTGCCTCTGTTGTCCTTGGGAACTGGTTGTTTTTCTGAGACAGGCTTAAAGCATATATGGCAACATAATTTCCCCATTTTCTGTACCAGATGCTCGCAGTGACAGCTAATTCTAACCGTGTTCCTCTCTCTCTGCCTGTTGTAGCTACATCTAACGGCACCATGGAGGGCATTGACAACCAGGAGGGGGGAGTGTGCAAGACCAAGTCCATGAAGATAATCATGAAAGTGGGACAAAGTGAGTATTGTATTATTGAATTACAGTCATGAGCGCCTGCAGGCATGAGCAAGCAGCCACAATGCAGGGCTCGAACATTGTGCAAAATTGTGTGAGTCTCTGAAAATGCCCTAATAAGGTCATAGGAGGCTGCGCAGCACACAGCTCCATCGTCTCCATGACACCTGGGGCTGCGAGGGGGCAGGAGATGTAATCTAGCGGAAGTCCTAATGCACTGAAACATACACACACACTCACACATAATTGTGTATGCTTGCACGCACACATGCACTGGAAGCATCTGCTGTTATACGCTCTCTCAACTGGAAGGCTTTCCACACATGCAAATCTAGTTTAGATGCACACGAACACCTAATGCTCATGAGCTACGACCCCATATGTGTGACACCTACACACCCACTGTCCCTGAGTGGGCATTCTACACACTGCATCTGAAGCACACACGCACAGCAAGTCCCACACACGGTAACACCAGACAGATCGGACACTACTCTTAATTATAGCGATATTTCATAAATCAGTTGCCTGGCTACCACCCAGAGAGGTAATTTCCCGGGGTTGGCCCTCTCGTCAACACCAGCTTCAGTGCTATTGAGAATCGCTGAAGGTCAGGGAATTAATCGAAGCTGCTGCACTCTGAGGAAGAAACGAACAGGTGCTGAACAGGCCTGGAAATTGGTTCTGCCGCTTAATAGTACTGAAAATCAGCTCCAGTGTTGAGAAGAGTTGCTTACATATCAGTGGATTTGCTAAATGAAACATACCATTAAGTGTGGTTTCGGTATGGCTAAGCTTGACATTCAACCTGAGAGTAACAGTGATTATAACAGCAGATGCTCAGTGAATTACTCCACCATTTAGCGTGACTGTTTTGGAGCCTGCTCAGCATTAGAAGAAACAACAGATATACTGACTGATATTTTTGCAGCATTTAGAACCATATGGACCCATGGCAGAACCAAAAAAAAGCTTCAGCTACTCTATGGTTGATTACAGTAATATCTGGGTCATGAAGAGCCATATCTACAAAAACGGTTTGCTTTTTTTGCATCCAGTTGAAGAAGTCAAGGAAAATCAGTGAATTGCAATAGGTGCACTGCTGAAGCATTTAGAGGTTCAGATTTTCCTAATTTTCTTCTGAGAAACATTTTTGGTTCTTAAGGAAGCTTGAAGGAAATGTCTTTAAGATTGGATGAATGAATCAATGATAACTTAAAGGATAGCTATGTTAGTACAATACTCACATACCCGTATGTACATTGAAAGAGTTATTGATCGTTCTAATTGTTCCTCCTGTCCATACTAGCCCGCTAGCCTTGGAGCCAAGTGTGATCATATCGATAGGGGCAAAATCCATAGTACCTGGTCCATGCAAAAATGCATACTACGGTTCAGCTGAAGCCGATATGGGGCTCAAAATTAATGTGATATCTTCCAAAATTATGATTTTCTGACAAATTTTTGTTTGTTTTTTGTACGAAAAAAAACACTGAGTGTTTCCTTGCTGAACCGCTGCAGAGGGATACAAAACAACAGCAGTCAGACTACAAACGACAACCGGGACAAAGACACCCACCTGATTTGTGAACCTATCATATAGACATAAACAACATAGACTGTGAATGAGACCCATTAATTTCTATGCATCTTATCTACATTTTCCAGATCCCTCTGACCCTATTTCACCCAAAGACAACCCCACCAGAGTACCCTACCCTCCCAAGAATGATGGCAAGGATACCTACAACCCCAACGATGTTCTGGAGAAACCAGGTGAGATCACCTATTTGCAACCTAAATCCTGGGAAAGTGGCAACAGTGTGGAGGATTTATTGAAACAATTTGGCATTTGTGTGGACGATTGTTCGGCTAGCTAAGAGTAGATAGCACCGAGTAAGCATGTGTGTGTTTGCAAGAGTCAGGGAGGTGTGTGTATGAAAGTGAAGGAAAGAAAGGTCAGCGATTCATCAGCCAGTAATTGAATGTTGCCCATAAATCTGATAGGCATCTCCGGCCTCTCAAGGACTTATAAGGCATCTCCAGGCTGGCCCCATTCCAGCCTTAACCCACCGCTTAAGTGACATTTTCAGGAAAATTATCTGATTGCTGTCTGCCATCTTTTTAACGACCTGTTCTTAGTACAGACACACACTTGTTTCTGCACCGAATTACAACTTAGACAGATGTGAGGCTACGTGCAGACCGCTCTTATCTCTGCTATTATATTGCAGTTAAAAATCTCCCAAGAAAAAAATCAGACCAGCAATTTCCTCAGTGAGCTGTGTTCAGAAAAAAGAAACAGGAAGGGCCCAAGAACAAAAACAAGCTGACCTATATTAACAGTCCTCAAGTCCTTCATCTGTGTTCTGGTTCATTGAGGACGTGGCCTTACCTGACACAATTTGTTTTCACTACCAAATCTGCCCAACATCGAGCGTGCAAGTCTGCCATCCCGTCCGTTAAAACCACACTGGCACTGTTCTCTGCAGACATCAGCATCTTTTTTTCTCCATTTTCCTGTCCTCCCTCATGCTTTTTTATGTCTCATCCCTCCATCCCGGCCTCTAGCAGGAGCATATGGGCATCAGAGTGCTATGGGCAGAGCGTCTGAGGCAGCATAATCCCCTTGTAAAACAAAGGAAGGGTCCTTGCCTTGGGCTGCTTGCCATCCCATATCCACTCCCTCTACCACAGCAAAAGCACTTTTAGGCCCTCAGGAGAACAGTGGCAGACAGGGAGACACAGTAATCCTGCCTGCTCAGGGAACACGCTCCTGTCCCGGGGAGAACAGAACACACCGGCCCTTGAGTGTTGGATGTGAACCAGAATGTCCATTGCTGGGAGTCAGAGCACAGCTTTGCTTTCATAATTGATGTCTCATGATGACATCAAATATTTCTCTCTTATTTTCTTCCCTCTGGGGCTGTTAGTTAGAAAATGAAGTTACTTTTTATGTCTTTCAAAATGCAATTTATCTAAGTGCCATTTGCCTGTATCTACCCCAGCCATTGTATCTCCTATCAGGCTGCGCTCGCCCTAGTTTCAAGGTTGCAGTCTTCACCAGCTGAATTTGAATAGCCTCCGATCGAATGTGACCTTTATACAAAAGCCTTCTATAGGCAGGCTTCACTCTCAGCCACTGTGCTGCTGGCCTGTCCCCTACACCTTTATTGTGACATGATGAAAAGATTGTGAAGAATGAAAGGGAAAAACAGGAAAAGACACATTGCTAAAAACACTGCTTCTACTGTACCTCCCTTCCTGTCTTTCCTTTAAAGGCGTCAATAATCTTCAACAGAAGTGTTTTTTGGATCCTCAAACAGTATCTGAGACTGTAACTATCCAAAACGGACAAAAATCACGCTCATGTCACACAGCAATTGGCCAGGATGTGAGCTTCTCTCTCAAGCTCTTCTTGACACAACAACTTTACTCACTTTTCGTGTGCGCAACCAAGTGCAACACCTTGAATGCCTGTTTTGAGTATACCCCGACCTTGCAAGCTCAATTTGTATTTTTTTGATGGTGGAAGTTACATGTTTTCACATATTTAATTAAAGTAAGAAAAGTAGCCTGCACACAGGGCTCAATTTTGTCATTTTACTCACTTCTGCTTCCCTCTGTCTTCCAGGTGTAGCGCCGAGAGAAAGCAACGAAAACGACAACAGTGGAAAGTCCTCCAGCGTCATCGGCTCCGAGGTGGCCATCTTCGTTGGCATCGCTTCAGGCAGCGTCATTTTCATCATCATCATCATCATGCTGGTCTTGCTGCTGCTCAAGTACAGGCGGCGGCACCGCAAGCACTCGCCGCAGCACGCAGCTACGCTGTCTCTAAGCACCCTGGCCACGCCCAAACGGAGTGGAGGCAGCGGTAACAATAACGGCTCAGAGCCTAGCGACATCATCATCCCGCTCAGGACTGCTGACAGCGTCTTCTGCCCACACTACGAGAAGGTCAGCGGCGACTACGGCCATCCGGTCTACATAGTTCAGGAGATGCCGCCTCAGAGCCCGGCCAACATCTATTACAAGGTCTGAGGTGTAACTTTTAAAAGCAAAGACGAACTGGAACAATCCGGGCAGAACGGGTTTTTGGTTTCGCCTGGCGCCGCCAGCACACCCGCAAACACTCTCGCTCTTTCTCTCTCTGTCTGTCTCACTCTGTCCTCCTCCTCCTCTCCTCTGATGTTTTGTCACTATTTGTTTCTTTATCAAAGTTTTGCTGATACCTTGTTGCTCTGGTTTGGTCACAGTCGGTGCGGATGGGATGGGTGGAGGGCTGGAGGCAAGGCTACTGCTGCCACTGCTGCTGCTCTCTGGGGCTCTTGGGAAATAGAGAGGACGATCTCTTTCCCCAGTGTTGCTCCCTGTTTTGTTTTGTGCACTGCGGCCAGCATTTTGAGAGAACTGAGTTTTGTGGGACCAGAAAGTTAGACAGATGCACAGCGTGTTTTTTCTTTTTCTCGGATGGGACGGACAGACGGATGTATGAACATGAAGGTTTCCTGGCATGGGGAAGGAATTTTTGGCCTCACCTTAAGAGACACTATTGCTTGGAAGGAGAGGGAAAGAGACAATAAATGAGTGAGGAGGAGAGGTAAAGGAGGATATGGGCTGACCATGAACTCACAAAATGGCTGTCCTCCCTTGATGCTCACTAGCTAGAGAGACTCTGTGGATTTACCAGCCGGACGAGGAAAAAGGAGAGAGATTCTCACACAGATCCTCTCTGGGACTTTCCTGACTTCCTCACAGAGATCACCCATTCACCCTGCCACCCACATACTCGCCATCACATATACACACATTCACCCACATACACAGACACACTGTCTCACCAGTCAATGTGAACTCTTTGGGTTTTAGTGTGGATTGCACCATTTATCCTCATTCTCAGATATGTTTTCAGCAAATCCCTTCTTTCAGATGTTACTTGAAGGTTTTAAGAAAAAAAATGATTTTTTTGTACTGTCAACATTTACTGATCTTGTTTTTAGTCATATCTGGTTTTCATATCCTGGTGTAGTTCAAATGCACATATAGGTTTTCTTTTCCTTTAGTGACATGTCATATCGTATGTGACGTTCAAACACAAGCGACCCAAGAGTGGCTAGGAGTGGCGAGAGCATGAAAAGAAGGTGTGAGGATTTTTTCAGCCCTCTTGTTAGGGAATAGGGTGCATGTCAGATCTACCCAGGTGGCTCCTGGGAGGAGTGGAGGACTTTCACAGTCATAGAGCAGCACTTTTAACCCCTTTTTGGTACCTCCACTCTTCGCAGCGGTCAGAGAGAGACACAGTGATAGCTAGAGATGGGAGAGCGGCCGTATCCCGTCAGATTTTGTAGTGAGGGCTCGCCTCAACTTCTCTAGAACCCGGGCTTTTCACACGGGAAAGTGTTAGGGGCAATAAGAAATCCAATTCACCTTACTGCCGTTTTTTTCGCATCAGGTGAAGAAGAGGCCCGAGATATAGTTGAGATTAGCATAGCTTGCTGAAACAGCTCTAGGTACTGTAATGTTTACCCTTTGGGGTCCAGTGATGATTAAGGGTGCCCTAAGGGCCCAAAATCAGCTTGACCGGTGCTCTCCTATTCTTGTTCATAAAAAGCACAGGGACATCTACTTACATTGTCACTGTTTCTCAGTCTCCATTAGCATTTCCATATTGTGAGTTTTTGATTTACTTCTTTTTTTTTTTT
>NTHP01000387.1:99210-114497 GCA_003416845.1 Oplegnathus fasciatus | reverse complement strand
GCGGCGGTAACTCCAGCCAGCATCAAAAAGGGCCTTTATTCAAACCCATTGCTCACTCGTTAGCTCCTTCTTCACCTTAGCCATGTTCAAAGAGCAACATGTGCTTCAAGACTACTTCTAGAGGCTTTGAATTTATACCAATTGGTGGTGTGGCCTCAGTGACAAAACCCTGATGTTACCAATCACTTAATGAGCAGGATAGGCCTTGTACATTCAAAAGAATCACACAGCTGTGTCCTAAGACTCTTGCATCACCATCAATTTAACCACGATCACACCTGACAATGATTACACAAGTAATTTGGCTTGTTTTGTGAAGGAACATGATTGTGTGACATTGACAGTGAAATAGGCCTAGCTTGTTTTTTGTTAGGAAAATTACCTAAATCTCCTTATGATGGCTCTATTCTATGGTTTATAGAGCATAATGATGACTTTGTAGACATTTCATTCGTTTTATGGGTATTTTAATGGCCAGTTCAACAAAAACAACTGAAACCTCTTAAATATGCCAAGTGTTCTAATAATTTTGGCCGCCACTGCATCTATGCCTACACAGGATACGATCAGGCTAGACCTACTGAGTGTAGATCACCTGCATTTTGGTAGAGCTCCGGACCCAACACACAATTACTGTAGTTAGCTAGTAAAACAGAGGAAAGTAGAAGCTTGAAGCTTTAAAATAAGATTTAGGTCACGGCTACGCACGTAAAGCAAGATTGATGCAAGAGTGTTATGTAGCCTGTTTAAGCAGCTATAATAATTAAAAAGAAGCATATCTGTTCCATCAGATACGCGTGATATGGACAGAGAATAATTGGCTGAATGGAGGAAAGTGGGTTTCAGACACTGTTAGACGATCTGACAAACACCCTGTTTGAAGCATACTGAGGCCCTAAGTGGTACTTGAATAAATTAATTAGAACCCGGTAGGCCTGACGTTATTGGTTGGTCTTAGCTTATCCGGTATCAGCAAATAAATAATAAGAGATTGCATTATGGAAAAAGATATGCCAAAGATACTGTATGTTTTAGGCCATTTAGAGTTTTATAGCTTCATAATTTTTACAGGCTGTATTTTTATACTATATCTGAGTCTATCATTCTTATCTCACCTTTAGTATATTTTTACTGTATTATTTTTGCTGTGTTATTTGCAGTTTTTGATACAAATTTTATTTTCAGTGAGGTTTGCTATTTGGAATGTACTGTTATACTCGCCTTTTGTGTTGTGTTTTTGAAAAGTTTATGTTCCAACTATAAAATGTTCCTTTCATTACATACATGCAAAATAACTACAATTAAGGGATCCTAAGAAATGGATCAGAATTGTTATTTTATCTTATGTTGGAAAATGAATATTGGCTGATATATCGTTATCGATATAGATATCGGTGTCGGTCTCAAAAGCCCAGTGTCAGTCAGGCTGTAGAATTAATGGATGATTGAGTAAATGTCTTCACAAAGGTGAGCAATTTTTTAAATCTATTAGAATCTTAAAGTTCATCACTCTAACTTTCTGTTAAACTCAAAGCCGAAAGCACATTATAAATCACAGTCTCCTACACTGCTTTTTTTCACTGTTACCAACAAGACTTGTCAGTCACTTCCTGGAGCCATGACATGGAGTCATTAAGGCAGTTGCTACAGTGTCATTTGATCCACTAGCTCATTGGTCTGACGGGTCCCCAGTGCCAGAGGAGCACTTCCAGGAAGCCTCTGATACTCTTGTGATAAAGGCTTCGCTAGTGGGCCAAAGTGATGTTTCAGTGGGAAATGACTGCTGTTTGTCACATTATCACCATCACTCTGAGAAGAATCAATCAATACCCATCTTGTGAATGTCCATCTGGGAGAGCTGCTGCTGATGATGATGCACACTAACACTGGGAGAGCTCTTTCAGCCCACCTTCTTGTGTCAAAATGAACTAATCAAGGAATCAACTAATGAGGATCCATTTAAATAATAAACAGCAGTTTGAATGAGAGCTGGGCGCAGTATCTACATTGCAACAATGTCATGCAACAAACAGTCATGGCAGATTCATAGTTTGTTTCATAGTTTGTTTCACTAGTTTGTTTCAATATTCAATAGTCATTGAACATTTGTCTTTCCTTTTTAATCTTTTCAGTGGAAAAGCTTCAAGAGATACTGAAACTGTCCCCCAAAAGTCTTACCGGTGTTAACTTAATTAACAAAAACTGACAAAACATATTCGTCAACATCCTTTTTTTCAATTACTAAGACAAGAAGAAACTGATTTTATGAAACAAAAACAATGACTAAATCTCTATACTGTATACTTTGGGGGAGGAATAAAGAAGAGATGAAATTACAAACTTTTTTTCAAACAATCACATTAATTCATTACTACTCTTCCTGCATGCCTGGTCTTTCAGGTAGCACACCTGCCGTTCAGAGCCAACAATGCTGGAGCCTGAAGCTAGCTGCATTCTATGACCTCAGGTGGATTTTAAGCTGTAGTTTGCTCATCCTGATGACTAAGACAAGACTATGTTGAGTTTTTGTCAACTGAAATCTGAAAATCAAACAGAGGAAGTTTAGTTATATGACTAACACTCACATGAACTTAACACATCTCAAACATTGCAGTGAAAATCCTGCAATGTTAGTGGTGCTGGAGAGATCTGAATAGCTGCCAGCATTGACCTCACAGTAAAGCTATAAACCAAATGACACAATTTTACACAGTGATAAGATATGCATCCCTTTCTATTCGGATGTCTTTGCTGTCTTTTGTCTGTGCGTGTCACATCCAAAACTATGAAATGCAGACATTACAAATTATTGCTGCATGTGGTTGGCGTGACAGAGGTATAGAGCAAAACCAAATGTCATCTGACACATGTCTGGAATCCACAAAAAGCATGTAAAACTTGGGATTTTTTACACATTCAGTGCCAGAGCAGGAAGTACTGTGTCCTTTATGTAGACATGTAGTAAAGGTAAGGTAAGGGTGTAGAGATCAGGGTGGCGGATGGCATGTAGCAGGTCTGAGAGAGTTTGTGTCCCATCACAGACCCGCTACTATCATTCACCTTTTTAATTAACCACAACCATGATCTTTCCCTAACCATACCATAGTTGCTATACACATATTTGGTAGGAAGGGAGGATTTTAAAAATGTTGCCATTGGACGTAAAAAATAAAAAATAAAAACACGTAGTCATGTATTCCATTGTTTTGCAGAATAATTAAATATCAATGTTCTTATTTGGCTTTAGGGTTGCCCATCCACCACCCTAAGCTTCCACACCCTTACTTTCTGCTTCCCCACACAAAGGGCACATCACTTCCTACACTGAACTGAACATTGCCACTGGACGTCAATTGTGCGCTACAGATTCATTCAATATTAATGTGACTCATAGGCAGTGGTGAAATGTAACTAAGTACGTTTACTAAAGTACTGTACTTAAAGCTGCAGTTGGCAATATTATTTCATTATAATTTTGGTTGAAATAACAAATTTTGCATGTCGCTAACAATATTTAAAGGGTTCCTTTTAAAAAATGTATGTCTGTAAGCGCCTGCCCTTTTTATTTAGTTTCCAATGGGATATCAGGAACTGTAATGTTCTTTGTTTCACCGAAACTTGGCTAAATCCTGGAATACCAGACAATGCCATTCAACCAGGGGGAGGACACTGTGTTCCTGGCAACAAACATCAACCTGTTGGGCACAGTGGACTGGGTGATGATGCAGTCCTGCTTCGGCTTCCTCTTCATGGTGATGCTGGATAAGCAGGAGAAGTACAACAGCCACCAGCAGTTCTTCGCCATTGTGCAGCTCGTTGAGACTTGCAGGCAGGCCGAGAACTTTGCCTTCCAGCTGGAGCTCAACGGGCACTGGCGCTGCCTGACCTGGGAGGCCACGCCGTGCTCCTTCCACGAGGGCATCGCCACGGCCATCATGAACGCTAACTGCCTGGTGTTCGTTTTCTCCCTGCTGTGTTTGAGAAGAAGATACCGGATACATCAGACCAGTACTGAGAGGCTCAGGAAGAGTTTCTACCCTCAGGCCACTAGGATCCTAAATGAGGACACTGCCTAAGAATTGCCCTAAGACTATTTTTACTTACTTTATTATTCAAAGTTACTACTATAGTTAGGATTATTATTTATGACTTATTTCTATTCTTTATTCTTATTCTATTTTACACTTATTTTTTATTGCACAATTGAAGGAGCTAAACGGACATTCATTTCACTATGATTATACCTTTTATGATTATATGTGACAAATAAACTTGAACTTGACAACATTAGGGACTTTGCTGCATGATGGATGCACTGGCACTGGTAGAGGACTACGTGAATGGAAGAATTGGGAAGGAATGAGTGTTCAGCAAGCTCATTTCTATGCATCAACATTCATTAGGTGCTTTGCATTGACCATTTATGGTTGTAAATGGGTGTGTAGAGGGCGGGATATGAGGCTGATCCACGTGTGCACATTTCCAGGTGGACTGTGATTTATAAAGGAAACACTGCCTGCAGGTGTGCGTGCGCACGGTTTTATAAATCTGATTATATTTTGGCGCACGCCATTTTCGGCTTTTGTGCGCATGTACACTTTTAGTATGGATCCTACGCACTGTTTTATAAATGAGACCCCTGGGTGGGTATGAGAGCACGGTGGGTTCACACTGGAGCTGTGGAGGCTGCAGCTGAGAGCTCAGAGCTGTGGGATTGTGGGATTGTGTCAGGCTGAAAGGGGATCCAGCATAGGGCAGAGAAACACAGCAGCTCCCCCTCACTGCTGGAGTACACTGCTGACACGTTGCCAAGTTCTCAGGGCTCCACAGCACACACACACACAAACACATAAGTACACGCACAAGAGCAAAAAAGTACATATTCATACATAGGTGCACATACACAGTTACATGGCACTCACACAAACACAATATTACACACAGATCCATAGTCATACACATTTGTACACAAAAATAGTACATGCATGTATAGTATCCACAAATTCACACAGGCACAAATGCACGCATACCCACAAATGAGCACAAGCACACAAGATAACATGCACGCATACCCACAAATGAGCACAAGCACACAAGATAACATGCACGCATATCCAAAACTACACAAAGTACAGACTCACACTTCAAGCTAAAGCTTTGCTCAGTTACAAAAAGCACACATCATATCCTGTAACATGCTCCTCGGTGACATACCCTCCTGTTTTTTTTCCAAGTACAGAGTGATGGAGAGATGGACTTCTTTCAAATCTGATCCATCACATCTCTGCAGTGCAGTAGTTCAATACACAAACACATTCTGGTTTTGAATATCAATAGCATATTTGAAGCATATTTAAATCTTTAACTTGATTTTTAGGGTTACAGATTCATGAAATCAAGTTCCTATACTTTTAAAATTTACCACCAATACATACGTGCTTAAATGAATGGACTACATTTCTTGGGACAGAGCAATGTTGAGATGAGGTTAGTTGAGTTGTAAGTTATTATGTGGTCTGCATTGAAATGATTTGAAGGGATAGTTTGACATTTCAGGAAATATGCTTATTTGCTTTTTTGCTGATAGTTAGATGAGAAGATCAATACCTCTCTCATGTCTGTACTGCGAACATGAAGCTATGGCCAGCAGCTGGTTAGCTTAGCATAAGGACTGGTTTTAATGGGGGTTATGTGACCATTGACCATGTGACCATGTGTCATTTTTACTCTACATTTTTCTAGTTCAAGTTCAAGTTTATTTGTCACATATAACCATACAGGATACAATCATAGTGAAATTTATGACCGTTAGCTCCTTCAATTGTGCAATAAAAAATAAAATAAAGTGTGCAAAATAGAATAAGTAATAAATAATAATCTTAACTATAGTATGTAACTTTGAATAATAAAGTAAGTAAAAATAGTCTTAGGGCAATTGTTAGGCAGTGTCCTCATTTAGGATCCTACTGGCCTGACGGTAGAAGCTCTTCCTGAGCCTCTCCTACTGGTCTGGTGTATCCGGTATCTTCTTCTCGAACAGAGCAGGGAGAAAACAAACACCAGGCAGTTAGCGTTCATGATGGCCGTGGTGATGCCCTCGTGGAAGGAGCATGACGTGGCCTCCCAGGTCAGGCAGCGCCAGTGCCCATTGAGCTGGTGTTTAATCCTTCCACGTTTACCTCGGTGTTTTCTCCTATGTTGAGGTGGATGCATAGATGGAAGCAGAGATGGTCATGGCCCTACACCTTTTCCTCAACGTTTACTCCTATGTTCACATTTGAAAACCTCAACTGGCCAGGCTGCAGAGTCGGCAGAAAGAGAGTCCACAAAGCTGTGAGTTGACCATTTCCCTATCCTGATGAGTGACTCGTAGTTATATGTTATTATTATATTCTAGAAGGCATGGACCAATCCAGTCACCTCCCCGCTGGCTCCGCACATATTTATGCTAATTTATGTTAATTTACAATTTTAATTCAATTATTATATCAAAATGATAACACATGACCATGAGACACTCATCAGGATAGGGAAATGGTCAACTCACAGCTTTGAGTACTCTCCTCAGCCGACTCTGCTACCTGGCCGGTTGAGGTTTTCAAATGTAAACATCGAGGAAAAGATGGACGGGACAAACACCAGCTACAACCCTGACCACAAAGACAAGCAAGACCATCTCTGTGTCCATCCATGCATCCATCTCAGCTTCGAAGGAGGAAACACAGAGGCAAATGTGGAGGGTTAAACACCAGCTAAGATCCAGGCCACACCAGTCTTCACTGCCAAGCATCATGCTAGCCTGCTCCCCAAAACTACAGTTAAATTATTCCACAACCAGAAACCATGGATTACCAGAACAAGGGCTGCAGTCTGGAAACATGGAAAATTATAAGTGCTGTCAAGTGCTGATGTGTCTCTAGCAAGTGAGCTAAACAACTTTTATGATTGCTTTGAGGCCATCGGCAGCCAGCAAGCAAAAACAGCTGAAGCAGAGGTTGATGGGTGGGTGCACCGTCCACACCTATCACCCTTTCTGAGCATGACGTCAGGAGGGCTTTCAAGCATGTGAACACCAAGAAAGCAGCAGGATCAGATGGTGTAAGTGGGCGGGTTCTCAAACTATGTGCTGTCCAAATAGCGCTGGTGTTCACAAAGATATTCAACCTGTCCCTGGCTTAGTCTGTCTTACCCACGTGCTTCAAGAAGTCCACCATCATTCCTGTGCCCAAGAAAACAAGACCAGCCTGCCTGAATGACTACCGCCCAGTGGCACTCATCTCTGTAGTGATGAAATGCTTTGAATGGCTGGTCGAAGATTACATCTGCTCCTCACTACCCAGCACACTGGATCCAATACAGTTTGCCTACCGCCCCAACCGATCAACAGAAGACACCATAGCATACATTCTCCACACCGCCCTATCCCATCTGGACAAGAGAGGGAGCTATGTGAGATTGCTGTTCATTGAACACCATAGTCCCACCTTCATCCTTAACGCTGGAGCTCCCCAGGGCTGTGTTTTGAGCCCCCTGCTGTACTCCTTGTACACACGACTGTGTAGCCACTTTCAACTCAAATGCCATCATCAAGTTTGCTGACGACACAGCTGTGGTGGGCCTGATCACAGATAACAATGAAAAGGCCTACCTGAAGGAAGTAGAGGGCCTGACCCGCTGATGTCAGGACAACAACATCCTTCTGAACATCAGCAAGACTAAGGAGTTGATAGTGGACTTTGGGAAGAAGCAAGGAAGGAACTACGTCCCCCTTAACATCAACGGGTCCTCGGTGGAGAGGGTGGACAGCTTCAAGTACCTTGGAATCAAGGCCTGACCTGGGCGCTGCATACTGACTATGCAGTGAGGAACGCAAGGCAGAGACTGTTTCACCTCAGATACTTGAGGAAATTCCGGATATCTCCTCAGATACTGAGGAATTTCTACTTCTGCACCATCGAGAGTGTCCTGACGGGGAATATATAAACTTGAAACTTGTCCAATACCATTCACAAAAAGTACAACTAGTATTTGTAAAAATAAACGCAAAGAGCATAAATTTGCATAAATTTAGCAGAGCTAACGGAGAGGAGACTGGAGTGGCCTGCGCCTTCTAGAATAAGATCCATAAGATTTATCAACTCTGAGGTGATAAAAAAAATGTTGATACGTTCATCTAGGTTGCATTTAGTTATTACATTTGCTCACGGCAATATTAAGATTTGTGAGCAGCAGCAAATGTGTGTGGGCTTTTTTGACCATAGGTTTCACCTCTCAGGCCACACACCAATGACATTATAACATACATTTATAATAACTATAAATGTATGTAAATAAATAGTATTCACAGTGTTTCATTTTTTTTAATGTTTTTGTTTGGCTGAAAAAAATCCAGACTTCACTGTGCCCCCTTGATTTTTTATACTAAAACTACACCCTTTGACTTATTGTATTATACGTAGCTCCCCACACACAGTTTTGCTGTGCAACTCCAAAGCGGTTAAGAAAATCCAGCAAAAATAATTGGCTTTGTTTCCCACCTGTCTGATCGTCTGACTGCGTGTTTTTGTGGACCCATTCACAGATCTTAAAAAAATGGCAGACTTGAACACAGGAGATCGCTTTTCATTTCTCCTTTTTCCTACCAACAGATCATTCCCTGATGATCTGAACCAAGTGTATATTGCTAACCATGATGACGAAGGTCCCTAACTTCAACAAAGAAGTCATTTTAACCCAAATCCTGATATTTCCCTAATCCTAATCAAGTTGTTTTGGTGCCTAACCAATTTCACTATTTAATGAAAACCACCTCCTACTAATCTAAGTAGTAGCTCTAAATCTAACCACACATGGTACACCAAATGTGAGCCCTGGTCTCTGTTGTCAAAGCCCTGTGCTTTGTACACCTAGCATCCACCACAACTACCTACTTGTGATTTCTGTGCAGGGCAAGAATGTAGCATTGCCAGTGAACACAATCCATGCACCAACTAGATTTCCTCCAATAGCTTGGATGTGTATTCTTGATGCTTGCTCTATCTTTACAAGACAAAAAGAGTTAAACAGGTAGACAGAGTAGGAAAAAAATACATGGTGGGATGTCTGTTTGGGGACGGGTTTGACCGTGACCTGTTAGGACCCATCAGGGTGAGCCATCAGCCATCCGTCAAGTCACTCCAGTTCATCAGTTCATGTGATGAGTTCCAGACTGGTTTTGCTCCTTGTCAACCTTTCCCCCCCCACCTAAAGCCTGTCTCTGGACTCCCCACATCCCTCCCTCCCTCGCTTTTCTCCCTTGTGTCTCATCGCCGCACATCATCAATACCCCTCAACTCCTCTGTCCGCCCCCCATACCCCTACTCTTCACCCCCTCAGCACCCCTCTGGGATCCCTCACTTCAAAAGCCTGCCAGCTTAACATGTCATTGATTAGAGCAGGAGGGGCCTGCAGTCTAGGGGTGGGGGAATGCTTTTCTACAGCTATCTATCACTACTAGGGAATCAGACACGCTATCAGGCAATCAAAGAAAGCACTCAGATCTCGTACACATATCCATTCTGGCCTGCTATGGACTTCTGTGTTCTCTAGTGCTCAACACTCACGACATCCCACTTTTATTCAATTATCAGTCCAAGAAACAGATGGAATGCAAACACTGATAACAGCAAAATTTGCAGTGAGTCATCATGTTCTGCCAAGCATCAATCATCAAATCATTTTCAAGTGCGATGGAAGCTGTTGCTCCTCTCTGCCAGTGTGTGTAGGTGTTCGGGGTGGCTAAGGGGATTTAAGGGGAGCAGGTGGTCGTACATGAGTAGCACCCTGGGGTGGTCCACTAAACATTAGAGCCTCCCTGTACACCTCCTGCACACACATGGACATGGTCATGGACAAAGATATGCTTACACATGCTCATATACACCCATAGAGATGCACACACACACACACACACACACACACACACACACACACACACACACCACATTCCCAGGTTGGACATGTGGCAGGCCACCCAGTGCTCCTGCTCCTTTTCCTTTAAAACACATCTGGTAGTTCCATTAACACCACCGACGAGAGAGTTACTCCCTCCCTCTCTGCCGAATCCTTACTTACACTCCTCATCTAACCATACCGCCTCGGTGAAGGGGATAATTGGCCAAATGAGATGTTTGCACACTGCCGACTGTTGTATGTCAACAACCTATTTAACAGCGATTATGCCTTGAGCAATGATGTTTTAGCACAGGTTTTCCCTGGCTGCCCTCCTTCCTGCCCTACTCTCTCCCACACACAGATAGACATTCTCCCAAACACTTTCATTTCTTATCAGGCTCTTGATCAGTCTCACTGTTTTCAATGTCAACTCTGCAACAGAAATATGGAGGTAAAAAAAAAAGGAGGTTGTTCCTACCAGGTAGTGCTATTCTAGTCATGTAGAGCTCTTGCAGAGTGTGTATCATGTTCATGAGGCAAGTAACAGCTTCTTTAACATGCCTACACACAGTCTGTTCATGCATGAGACAATAGCAACCAGACAAATTCACAGCGCTTTCCCCCAGTTATCTGGTCTAGTCATCATCACACTCACATCTCTGAAACACAAACTGTATTCAAATTCAGGTGGGTTAGCTTGTGGCAGCCCTAACCTGTTTTATACAGGGAAAGAAATACTTGAAATGAGTCAAAATACTCTCCTACAAGCCATTTGATCCTTATGCCATTTAAAGTATGCTGACACGGTCAGTTTTGGGTCATCTCCACTTTTGTTTCATTCCTTTTTTTGCTTTTTCTAAAGATGCAGCGGTGCCGTTTGGAAGCACAAAAGGAAGTAAGGCCAAGCATTGGGCTGGTTGAGAAAACCTTAAGCAGAGGCGGTAACTCCTACATGATTTCATCTGGGTAAGTACACAATCAAAATACCAAGAGGATATTTTGCACCGCAGGGTATGACTGTCTTCAACAATACTAAATTATACTGAACATAGAGTGATTTCAATATTTCCAACGGCACTGATGTCCCTTGCCACAGTATGGCCAAGTATTGATTTTAAGTTGCAGAAAAGTTATGTCTCAATGTGTAGTTTGTAGTGAATCTGCTTACAGCCATGATATCATCTGTAAAAGTAAAATACATTTTTATTAGAACAGATGAGAATGCCATAGAGAGGGAAGTCAGAACTTTTAAGTTAAGTCAGAAAGCCTCATTCAAAATCACACTGACATTTGCAATATTGAAAATGACTAAAAATCCATCCCTTCAACATATCAGTTTTTTCACTACACTATATTTTCATTACAGAAACGCATAGGAATACTAACTGTAAGTAATAAGTAAGTAAAAATAGTCTTAGGGCCATCTTAGGCAGTGTCCTCATTTAGGATCCTAGTGGCCTGAGGGTGGAAGCTCTTCCTGAGCCTCTCAGTGCTGGGTTATCTTGATTTCTTGGGCACAGGAATGATGGTGGACTTCTTGAAGCACGTAGGTATGACAGACTGAGCCAGGGATAAGTTGAATATCATTGTGAACACCGGTGCTAGTTGGTCAGTGCATAGTTTGAGGACCCACCCACTGATAGCGTCTGGTCCTGCTGCTTTCCCGGTGTTCACACGCCTGAAAGCCCTCCTTACGTCATGCTCAGGCTTCTGATTGGCCTCTCAATACACACATGTGCACAAGTTGTGGAGCGATGCCACAGTGATGGGGTTGCCACATAGTCAGGTGCTCCAATGGGTTCAATGGCTTAAAGTTGCAGTCACCATCAGGTGAACTGGCTCCAACACTCCATGTTGTGGTCAGTGCTGGACTTGAACCGGCCAAGTCCCTGCCGGCTGAACTACTGCCACCCCGTCAAGCCCTGTGTATAGTCGATATGGCTAATATGCTACTACTATTTATACATCCAGCAGAATCAGAGCAACATTAACATTTGTTTTGAGTCGTGTTTCAGACCCCCTGATAAATGTAAGTCCCATCCATAGTCACTCTCTTTTTAGCTCTCTTTGGGTCTCCACCAACTCAGAGAAAAATATCTGGCTCTTTAGCTGCAGAGTTGGTGATAATTCTCTGTGAGTTCATCACTATGAGCAACCCCTTTCACGTTACACAGTAATTTGATCCATTGTTGAGGGTGAGGGTGACAGGTTGGATGTCACCAGCAGTCGAGTGGGGAGCTATGAGAATGGATAGAAAGGGCTGAACGCCATAGACGTATTTTAGACAACAGTAATTAAATAAAATAATAATTTAATTAATTAATTTAAAACAGTGCAGGAAATATATAAGGGTAAAATGTTACGATTATATATTGTACGATTTTGTACTGACATGCTAAAAACACTTTGTGGGAGTTGTAGTTTTTTTAAATGCTTATATATAAACATTTTTTTTACTTTGCTAAAATTGCAAAGGCTTTAAATTCTAATAGTAAGTGTGATGATGTATTCTTCTGTTTTAGAAAATGGATAGTAAACACCAAGAACACGCTCCACTCTTTCAGAAAGGCTGATCAAAAAAGGCACCAATGAGAGATTACATTGCTAGGGCAGATGTGACGTCAGGACTTGATGTCAGCTCTCTATTAACTTGATCAACAGGCTGCACATTTCTTGAAATGAATAGATTAAAAATTTTGACAAGCCCTGATGTCTTTTACTCGAGCCTGGCCAAAGCTCTGTATGTTCAACTGGAAAAAAGTTTCACCCTGTAGTTACTTTTCCAAAAACAGTTCCAAGGGGCTCTAGTTTACATTCTCAACGCATGTTATTTGCCAGGGAACTTCGGCCAAGTTCCCTGATCAACAGTGTGGAGCTAGACAACCGTATGGATAGACCATGTCTCTAGGCTAAGCCATCAGAGATGTTCATCTCTCCCCTCAGTGAAAGCGCTCCAGGTCAGTGAAACCAGAGGGGAGAGGGAGAGTCAAGCTGACCAGACCCTGAACAACTTTCATCTCTGATTACACAGCTTCTCTCTCTGGAGTGTACACTTCTCCACCCCAGCATACTGATCAGGCCGATTCGCCCCTCCACGATCACTACAGCTCACAGACTGACTGACTTGAGCGCCAACCCCACCCCCCACACTCCCCATCTCTATCCTCCATCCCCCAGCCTTCTCCTACAGCACCTAGGGTTATCGTCAGAAGTTTATAGCCCCTCCAAAGTCTCAGTAGAAATCAGCAGGGCTGGATCGGTGAGAAGGCCCGGGCCAGTCGAGGCCTGGGAGAGGAGGAGAGGTGCTCTGGCTCTTAAGAGACTCCCCTCCCGGCTTTTTGAAGGGGGAGAGCGAACGGAAGAAAAATCAATAGGCAAGGAGCAGGAGGCCTGTGATGGCATGGCTAATCGGGTTTCTGCATTAATGTTTCAGATGCTGGGAGAACCCGTTGCCTGGCTTGCTGTACTCAGGGCCTCAGTGCAGCCTTGCACAATAAGCAGCAAACACATACACACAAAAGGCAGCTGTATAGCTTTTAGGTTCACACATTCACTCACTCAAGCATACAAAAGAAAAGGAGCTATTAATGAGAAGCTCCACTTTGTGTTTCCTCACACCTTTTCAACAGGCAACCATTTTGGACAATCAACCACATTGCCACAAACAGTCACAAAACACACCAGTTTGGGGTTGTGACAGTGGTCTGGTTTTGCATGACATATGCAACCTTTAATTCAAAGAACAGAACAATAGCTGATAATAAGAGGCAGAAAAAGGGAAGAGAGCAATACAAGAAATTTCCCTGAAAAATGCAAGCTGCAAGTCACTGTTGAGATGAGCCCTAAGAACTGGAGAATGCTGGTGTGTGTCAGCATGTGTGTGTGTCCACATGTGTATATGAGCCAGAGAGAGAGGCAGCAGGCATAGCTGTGTTGGAGGAGCAGTCCTCCCAGACACTGAATCATAATCTCTAAACTCTGCCGGTATTTGGTGTTTATGCCACAGTTTCCACATTGCTTTCCTCTGACATTAGCCGTGTATAAATCAGGGAGCGACAGACAGGCAGCTCCCTTCTAGAGACTGGTACGGGAAGGGGAGCTGCCACGGGCTGCACCCTGGGCCCCACCCACCTCCACCACCGCCTCCCTGCCTCACCACCAGATGTGCTCCTCTATCTGCCCCCCATCCCACCCCCCAAACACACACACATGCACACACATACAGACACATGCACCTTCATCCCACCACTTACACTGACACCATTAATGCCTCCAACCATGCTGAAATATTCACTCTGCTCTCCTACGCTCTGGCTGTGCTGGTCTGCAGCTTTGACTAAAACAACAACAGTGATAGTTTAAGGCTAGCCAAAGTGATGTAGCTCTGCTGCTGCCTTGAAGTATTGCTCAGCCAACCCAGCCTTTTTTTTTATTAAGTCACAAAATGTTTATCTTGAACGTATCTTGTATCTGCAAAATGTTCACTCGTGTGACTCAAGTGATAGTAATTTGATTAATTAGAATTTGTTCGGCCATATGCCCCACTGAAGCACAATTACGAACTGAAATGGTAAGGGGCCCATGGGTGGCTGTTCAAAAACAATGTTTTAGAGACAGGTATCTCATAATTAATCGCTGACTAAATAATATCAGCCACTGCTCTCTTTATTGGCAATAATATGCATTATTTGCCATCATTCCTTGACACAATGAACACATACCTTCTAAACACTAACTCCTGGCCACTTGGTTATCACAGATAAAATCCTACTTTTCTACTTTGTTAAACAATTTGTAGATTGCGCTCATGTCATACACCTGATGACATTTTCATCACACTTGAGAGCAGCTATGTTTCTAGCAGTACACTTGAGTAGTTAGTCTTCATTTGCTGGAATGTACTCATTTTACTGTTTATATTTACAGTTTACAATGTTGTTGCTCAGTAGTGAAAATGTTATTGATTGACCAGGTAATGTGGAAATGAATATATCATTTATTGAACTGAATCAGGGCCTCCAAATGACAAAAATATGAGTAAAGTCCTCTGTTCATTCTGTATCATTTTTTAAAAGGATACATCTGGTGATATTCTATATTTCCTTTACTATCATCAAATCCCATGTGCAGACCCAAACCAACAATAAATGTATCCAACAAGTATTTTGTGTGTATCCCAAGCCTGATATACAGATAGGAAATTAATTAAAGGAAAAACCTGAATGCTTGACCCCTACAGTGAGGAGATCTGGTGGCTCTGTTATACTGTGGGGGGCATTTTGCTGGCATGCTTTGGGTCCACTTGTCCCCTTAGAGGGAAGGGTCACTGCAAATCAATACAAAGTTGTTCTGAG
>NTHP01000387.1:63203-98727 GCA_003416845.1 Oplegnathus fasciatus | reverse complement strand
GATCACCTTTATCCTATGATGAAACACTTCTATCCTGATGGGAGTGGTCTCTTCCAGGATGACAGTGCCCCCATCCACAGGGCACAAGGGGTCACTGAATGGTCTGATGAGTATGAAAATGATGTGAATCATATGCTATGGCCTTCACAGTAACCAGATCTCAACCCAATTAAACTCCTATGGGAGATTTTAGACCGACGTGTCAGACAGCACTCTCCACCACCATCATCAAAACACCAAATCAGGAAATATCTTTTGGAAGAATGGTGTTCATCCCTCCAGTAGAGTTCAGAGACTTGGAGAATCAATGCCAAGGAGCATTGAAGCTGTTCTGGAGGCACGTGGTGGCCCAACACCTTACTGAGACACTTTACGTTGGTTTTTCCTTTAATTTGTCACCTGTCTGTATCTTATTTCGCTGTGCCATAGAGCTCAGTTGTTGTCCAAAAACTATTAAAAACACAACGAGCCACACTGTTGCATTGGGTGACATGTTCTTTCATTACCACAAATACACACTGTTGTTTCTTGGGCTGGCCCAGACCACAGTCTGATTGAAACCACTATTACGGGCTATAATATTACCTATTATCTATAATATTGTCTGAGTCCTTCTCATTGAATGCACTTTAAAAAAAAGATATTAACAGAAACATGACAATGACTCGGAAACACTAATTTGTGCATTGACAACACAACACATGAACACATAAAATCATTTCATTATCTATCTATATTGTTAGTGAATATGTGTTTTTTTTTTAATATAAAGCTGATTTAACAATGTTCGACGACAATGCTGTGCAGCTCCTGTTTTGTATGAAAAGACCATTTCACCAAACCCTGTTTAAATTCCATGTGCCCTCCCTTGCATATAAGCGAAGGGTAAAGGTAAGCATCATAAACTGATATTTAAAGCTTTTTCATCATCATCAGAAACCCTTCATGAATTCAGCAAAACATAATATAGCAGGACTAAAATGTGAATAAAATAACTGCAAATAAAATAAAAATTAAACATTCACAACTATCTTTCTCTACAAAACTGACAACAGCAAGCTGTGTAGCTTTTTGTTTTCTTGAAGGGCCACTCCAGTCGCCTCTCCGTTACGCAAATTTATGCTCAACTCACAGCTTTGTGGACTCTCCTCCTGCAGACTCTGCTGCCTGGCCGGTCGAGGTTTTCAAATGTAAACATCGGAATACACATCGAGGAAAAGGTGGAGGGGACAAATACCAGCCAGGACCCCCACCACATAGACAAGCAAGACCATCTCTGCTTCCATCTATGCAACTACCTCAACATTGAAGAAAACACCACGGCAAACGTGGAGGGATTAAACACCGGCTGTGATCCCAGTCACGTGGATCTTCTCTGCCAAGCATCCTGCTAGCCAATGTACAGCCGTTGGATAATAAACTGGGCGACCTCTGTGCCTGCATCAGTTTCCAACGGGATGTCCAATGTCCTTTGGACATTACAGTTCCTTGGCTAAATCCTGGAATACTGGACAGTGTCATTCAACCAGGGGGAGAAAACTGTGTTCCTGGCCACAGACATCAACCTGCCAGGCACAGTGGACTGGGTGATGATGCAGTCCTGCTTCGGCTTCCTCTTCATGCTGGTGCTGGAGAAGTAGGAGAAGTACGACGGCCACCAGCAATTCTTCGCCATCGTGCAGCTCATCGGGCCTCACAAGCAGGCTGAGAACTTCGCCTACCCCCTGGAGCTCAACCGGCACAAGCGCCGCCTGACATGGGAGACCGCCCGTCCTCCATCCACGAGGGCATCACCGCGGCCATCATGAACAGTGACTGTCTGGTATTCGTTTTCTCCCTGCTGTGGTCAGGCCAGCACTGAGAGGCTCAGCAAGAGCTTCTACCCTCAGGCCACTAGGACCCTAAATGAGGACACTGCCTAAGAATTGCCCTAAGACTTTTTACTTTATTATTTATTATTCAAGGTTACTACTATAGTTAACATTATATTGTTTTACTTATTTCTATTCTTTATTCTTATTCTTTTTTACACTTACTTTTTATTGCACAATTGAAGGAGCTCACAGTCACACATTTCACTATGATTATACCCTGTATGATTATATGTGACAAATAAACTTGAACTTGAACTTGAACTCAAGATGTAAGTAGACATTTAGCTTGGTACATGTCCTAAAGATTAATTTTAGCAGGGTATATACTTTTGATAGATGAAAACAGATATAGTAAATAAATTGAAACATATGTTTTGGCTGGAATTCAGTGCATGACGACTCACCAATGACATTTCTCATTAAGGATGTTGACTCTTTGCACTTCCACAGCTGGTTAAGAGCAGCAGTTTTGTGACAATGCATTCAAAAAGGCCTCAAACAGATTTGATGTTGAGAACAAACTGGTACAGAAGAGTTCACCATGTAAAAGCCAGCCACAGTTTTGCAGGAGGCAGCTCTGGTATGTAGGACCTGCAGCTCATCACCAACTTCACTGGAATTACTGTTTCAAGGACAAGTACATTTATATATATAAACATAGCAACATAGCATCCCTCTGCAACAAAAAGGAAAAATACAGTACTGGTTGTACCAACACTGGTTGACATTTGTGGTTTTGAGTGAAATGTCATGAAATCACTTTTCCTCAAAATTGGTCAAAGTTTGTCCCACACTTTGGTTTACAACTAAATATCTGCAACATTAATTACATTTCCATCAGCTTCAGATCTACTATGTGTTTAGCACTAATTGTATTAGCATGCTAAAATGCTAAACAGATGGTTAACATGGTAAACATTATACCTACTAAAAATCTGCATGTTAGCATTGTCATTGTGAGCATGTTAGCCGGCTGACATTAGCATTTAGCTCAAACCATTGCTGTGCCTATAAGTACATCCTCACAGAGCTGCTAGCAGGGCTGTAGACTCTTAGGGCCTTGTTTTCATGGCAGCTCAATGGCCAGTGCAAGCAGTTTTCCAACAGTTTGGTATATTTCCCGACCTTGAAATTTGCTTTACCTTTCTGTGTGATATTTTGGTGCCCAGCACTGCATGCAGAGTTCAGACATTGCACTGAGAACAGATATCTCAGAACCATGCCTGTTTCTGCCGTAAAATCACTTCACTTTCGTGATTTTATCAACAAGAGAAAAAAAAATACTTGAAACAAATGTGCTGCAACAATGGAATGCTGTTTAAAATGAATGAATGAATAAACAATTTTGACCAGTTGATGAGTTTAAATCAGTTTCAAAAACGTTTAGTGTCGTAAAGCAGGAACGTCATTAAATCAGTCTAGATTTATATGTATATGTGTGATTTTTACAGTGTCTGTTGTCCACTTCATACTGTATAAAAAGCTTCTCCTTCAGTTCATTAAATCTCTGCAGCCATCTGTAGGCAGCAGGACACATATTGATAAATCTGCAGCACATGGCCGTCCACTGTCTTTACCTTCATTAAATCCCATGCAAACAACATCAGGCTGCTACAAAATAACCACACAAACCTCTAAACACATCAGGCTGGTCCCTTATAATTCTGTATTCTGCCTGTTTATGTGGGAGACATCAGATTAGCGGGTCTCATTAATCCTGTGCATCATTGCCTTTCTCTTAGCAAAAGTGATACTTCATGTTTCAGTCTTGGAATGCATTATGGTGCAAATGCTGCTGTGTCACATCAATTACAATGTGATGTGACCAATTATGATGTGAGGTACAAATTATGACAGAAATATCATTATTCATTATTCATTATTAATATCACTAACAATGACTAATGTCATTAACTAATTTCTTGTTAAAAAGTCCCACACCATCTGCATCTGGCTAGAGATTTGTGGTGCTGTGTGTTCCCATTAGGCCACTCAGCTCCATCGAGACAACAATATGATTTCCTGAAAAATTTGTGAGTAAGTAAAACTTTATTTATATGGAACTTTCAAAAAACAAGAAAAAAGCATTTGAATGGCAATGAGGAGGAGGAAAGCCGGGGTAGATATGCTGCGAGAAGATGAGCTTGATTGTAGACAGGTATGTGGGTAGGCAGGGACCAGGGCTGTGGTCTAATAGTCCTTTTTGCTTTGGAAGGTTCCTAACTCTGTGAAATGATCTGGAAGTATCTAAGTGGCAACCATGATAAGTGCTGTTTGAATTCTCTAAATGTTGAGGAGAGGTGCTTCAATGCTTCCTTTCTTATTTCCTTCAGCAAAGGATACACTGGACCATCCTTTACCAAAGGAAAGGAGATAATTCTGTCCCACAGTTCCCTGCAGCAGCAATATTTAAAGCGACGCACCATTTGGCCGTTCACGACAACAAATCAGCATATTAACCAGAACACAGAAGTCTGTCTTTCAAGAAAAAGGGACATGAGGCATTTTTAGCCAGGTGTTTTTAATTCAACATGTTTGAAACTTAAGAATGATGACATGTTCAGTAGTAGATTTGTAGGCTGAACATGTTCTGCCCATCTTGCATAAATGTAAGTTATTTTCATACAATCATACTAATTAGGATTCATGTAGATAAATATGAGTAGACAGGAGGGTGAGCATCAACAGCCAATGTGACAACCATTTTGTTCCACTTTTGTGACTGGTAGCCTATAGTTCTTTTTTTATTTCAATTCCAACCTTGGTAATGAAGTAATATTTTTCACCAGGTTGTCCACGTTTATACAGCCTGCATGAAACAGCCGTGACAGAAAGACATTTTCCTCACTATTTGTCATTCTGTCTTAAAATAAGAAGTAGACCCTTCTGCAAGTTCTTAATGCCAGGAGACCGTTATGACCTCGGTCTATGACAAATTTTCAATTGTGGACCTATAGAGTCCTTTTAAACATGCTTTTAGGAAAACAATGTCATGGTGATGCTGAAGAGGAGAGGTCAGGCTGGGGTGCCTCACCACATTTTTCCTCACACAACAGTACTCTTGACCTTGATGGAGCCTGGGTGGCAGACAGGCACTGGTCTAAGGGCACTGACCAGTTGTCACCAAAGTGACAGGCGAGACATGTATCCATACATGTAGAGGCTCCCAGGAGCAGTTGTGATTTTCAAGTATCTGACTCTTCCCAAGAGTTCTCTTATACATACAGTATGTCTTCTCCCAATCTTTTCCAATGTGTGTGTGGATTGCTTAGAAGATAGCCATGGAAACATGGGTTTCATATTTTTTGTAGCCAAGCTAGTGGCACGGTTCTAGGGATGGCGATGGTGGATGGTCCACCGGTCCACCACATTGGTCCAGACTGAAATCTCATCCACTATTAAATGAATTGCTATGAAATTTGGTGCAGACAATCATGGTCCCCAGAGGATGAATAGTATTAATTTTGGTCCCTTTTATCGAGCACCTTTTATCTAGTGGCATTTTCAGGTTAAAAATTAAATTTGTTAAATACTTTATGACCAAATATCTGAAAAAAAACTACAAATCGCAACATTCTCATCAGCCTCAGCCTTTGTGTTTAGTGCTAATTAGCGAATGTTAGGATTCTAACACACTATAAACTAAGATGGTGAACATAATGGTAAGCATTATACCTGTTAAACATTAGCATGTTAACATGATGTTTTAAGAATTTAATTTAACAAACAAAATAACACTGATATAAAATATGCAACATACATTTACTTGCTGTGCAGATTTGTAGGTAAATATTGAACTTGAACTAAAGAATCAACACAAATTAATAATGCTGATTGGTTAAATGCATTTCTTTAATTCTCTTCAAAAGTGAAATTAGCTTCCATTTTAGGTTTTCAAAGAAAAAAACAGATACATTTGACACCATGTATTGATTCTGTTTGTCATTTACCTCTGTAAGTGGTTTGTGGTGATTCATATGTTTGTTGGTCAAGAGCGATGTTTTGTCTTAAGATGTCCCTTGACACCATTGCTGCATTTCAGTTATTTTGGCTCAGGTTTGGTCATCTTAAACTGTGAAACTTAAACTTACTGTAGGGCTGAAATCTATCAGTGTTTCTTTGCCAGAGAGCCATAGCAGCAGCACATTTAACAGGGTTTGTGAAATGTGGGGACATGTTATTAAAAATGTACTGTAAAAATTGAAAATAATCTTACAGCACCTTTGGCCGGCCCTTAAGACACCATCTTCGAGAACCACTGCTTTATTGTATAATGACAATCAAGCTGAAATTGAATTTTAACACATGCTACATGAAAAAGATCTTCACTGAGAAGACTGGCAGCCTCTACTCTGCATTTTACATTGTGTATTACTGAGTTGTGTTTGAAAGCAATGTTTTACAGCACAAAACTTAAAGCAAAAGTTCAGCATACCCTCTTCAGTTGAGCCAAAGATGGGTGGAGGGACATAAAGCAGTGGGGTTTATGGGAAATGTAGGTTTATTGGGAAACACTGGTGATGCCAGTACCAATGGCCTGAGGCATTCAGTCATCAGCACCATGGTCTCATTTGTTTACAGTAATTATACAAAGATATTGCCCTTAATCTGGCAATGATAGATGGATATTCAAAATGACACATACTATACAGCAACTTTAAATCATTTTAGAATCAGTAAAAAATTAAAACACAGGCACAAACCGTATTGAATCTGTTGATCTGTCAGGATCATATGAGCATTACCAATAGCACTTGTGTTTTTACAGCTAAAAAACCCTTCTCTCTGTACCTGTTTGAGAGCTGTGTTAGGTTCAGGCTAAGCCTCAGGGAGATCTTTCATGTGTCAGAGTGTACTGTAATGTGTTGTTTGTTGTCTCTCAGAAATACAGCACTTCACAGACTTAACAAAAGCATACAGTGCACGAGTGCATGTGTTAATAGACTGTGCATGTTCACGCTTGCACATAAAAACACATAAAACATGCTCTCATTCTACCTCATACACACACTCAATAGCGCCCTTTTTCTAACGTTCTCTTAGATCTTCAAGTAGTGCCATTCTACAGTGACAGTATTGATTGTTCAGCTTTAGGCAATAATTTCTTCTCTGCTTTGATTCCCAAAGCAGTGATTCTGGGAACTTTAGTCCCTTCAACCCCCTTCTTTGTATTTGTACTTGAGTGTGCTCTTTGCTTATCGCTTTCCTCTGGGGCCTTGCCCTGGACAGCGGAAGACTTGAGGATTGAAATGCCTTATTTATGTTACTTGAATGTATTCTTACTGACTGTGGACGAAGAATGAACATCTTCCCCAGATCTGCCTTCATTCATGTAGCAGTATATAAGCAGGCAGGTAAACTAACTTACAGTATATAGCTAGTGATCATTATGGGCGACAAAACATTAAAGCTGCATTAAATAAATCGGAGGCACATGGATGCAGCACAGAAAGCTGTAGACACAACATTGAAATTGTCATTATTATTATTATTATCACCTTAAAAAGTTGTTATGCCTAACATGTTGCAAACAGTTGCTTATTTACACATCAAGCAATAACTGACTTTTTAGCTGCTAAATGCTCCACTATGTTCACTTCTGTTCAAAAACAGTACATCTGCGAGCTAGAAAACCAAAACCCTGAGGTGAAATAGGCTAAAACAGTCCATAAAGCTGAGGGGAACTCCAAACTGGGTATTAAGTTGGGTGATAATTCTCTGTGCGTTTGTCACTATGAGCAACCTCCTCCACATCACATATTGTCATTTGATCTATTGTTAAAATAAAAATATTGATTAGCGCAGCTTTTAACTGTAGTGATATACTGTATAGTGATAAATGTACAGAATTATCATCCAAATCTTGAGCTCTACGAAGTCTTTTAGCCTCTTTTAGCTAATTGTATTGGGTTTTAAGGGTCCCACAAATTTAAGTTCAAGTTCTTCTATTGTCATATGCACAGCAATTACAGTGAAGCAGTCATTGGCAATAAAATTCTTAATTCTCAGGCTCCCTCCAACAATGCTCAAACATGTATAAAAAGAAAATCACGCAAGCAAAAAAGAGAATCTAAGACATAAGACATGAAATAGTGCACATGTTCAAAATGTAGGAATAGAAGATAATATATTAACTCTCATTAATCTCATTTCCAGCCGCAACAGACAGCAGTTTTAAAAAAAAAAGCTCTGATAAACCCACTGTACACTACCAGCCTAGCACCAAACAGCACACAAAGGTAGAGACTAGCTGGTGAAGAAAGTGGGACATCTAGAAACTAGACCCAGATATACAGTATGTCTCAGGAGTTGGTGGAGATCAAAACTGAGCTAAATGGAGAATGAATGTTTGACTTACACTCTTCAGGTGACCAGAAATACAAATTCAAACGAATGCTAATGTTTCTCTGTGTCTGATTGATGTCTACGTAGCTGGTTGTTTGTTATGTGATGAAATGTTATTAATATTATTAAGATGTACAGTAAACGTGCAGTAAAAAAATGGAAATAAAACCATTGGCCCCCTAATATGCCTTAAGGACAGGTCAAGGGTGCCGCAGCCCCTATTTTAAGAACTACTAGAGACAATTACAGAATGCAGATGCACTTAACAGCAATACCTGACATAATGCTGGCCATAAATAGTATCAAAAATAGGGTTTGATATATGATCCTTTGGTTGTAAATTAAATAGAAAAAAATTGCCTAAAAGAGCTACCTATTTTTATTACAACAATACTGAGTTTAGGTGACTTTACTTGTAGTTTCACTAGAGCCTACGATTCTCCTTCATGACTAAATTGATCTGAAGGTGTAGTATTAACAAATTAAGAATTGTAGCTTCTACCTGGATGTTATGGAGTAAAATTGACCTTATGGGTATTGGGTACAAGGTCATGGTCGGGTCACAGCGCTGGCACATCCCCATCTAGAGGAGGGGTGTGTTAATCCTCCTCAGGCCCAGGAATGCCACCACTGGCATGGCTACGGTTAGGTCCCGCAGCCAGCAGCGGGGCCTCCGATGCTAATTGGAGGCTCTGAAGTGTTGGGAGCCATTCAAATATCTCAGGCTTTAGTCAAATACCCTTCTGTTCCACTTCCAGTCCTCTCCAATCCCCTCATTCCACCTGACTGGAGGAGAGGAGGCGAATACAGCTGCTGCTTCTTGCCTCCTTCCCGTGGGCCCTGGCTGTGTCAAGGGAAGGGGGGAAGGGTGGGGGGTACTGTGGCCGCTGTTGCCTTGATTAGGGGCTGGGCTTCCAGGCCCATGTCATGTACTGTACATCAGAGGAGATCAGCAAGCCAGCCTGAAAGTCAGATGACACCAAGAACATGCCCAGTGCTCCTTGACACCCCCCCACCCCCCCTCTGGCCCTCCCGCCTCCTTTTATCTTCCACCACCCCCATTATCACTTACTACCATTTCTTCTCACTCTTACCTGCAGCTCCCACTCGCTCACTAACCTCCGTCACCCCTACCACCCTCCTCCTAGTTTCATCTCACCTGTCTGTCTCACCCCCCTCACACATATAGCCCCCACTCTCCCATGAGACGGATCAGAAAAGGCAACCTGCAGAATGCTGGAATGTGGTTAAGAGAGGATGAGAGAGACAAAGACATAAAAAAAAAATACGAGTGGCGTTTTGTTGGGGGCTGTCTGGGTAAAGGACCAGAACAGAGCAGGCACGAGGAAGATGTTTAGACTTGGGCGAAGAGCTTGTCAAAACCATCAGGCTTTAGCCTTTGATGAAGACCTTTTGGTTCAGGATTTGAGAGTCACTTGACACTCAGAGGGTGTTAGTGGAATAATTGTCAAGAATCCGTCTTCATTATTTATCTGGAGCAATATCTTTGGTTTTTCAAATCTAGGCAATTGTGTCTGGGGTAAGACAAACGACCAGTGTCATGAAATGTTCATGGGGGAGGTAGAGGAGTCTTCACATTATTTTTGTTCATTATTTTATATTTCTATTTGGAATTCATATTTCGTCATTTAGACCTACAAGTGGCGAGTGGACTGGAGCGCACTGATTAATTTACAGTCTTTAATAGCACACATATATTGTGCACTATTAAAGGAATCGTTCAACATTTTGGGAAATACACTTGTTTTCTTTCTTTAGATAAGGGTTAGATAAGAAGGTTGATACAAATCTCATGTCTATGCGTTAAGTGAGTCGTGGTAGCAGGGAGACAATTAACTTAGCTTACTGTGAGGACTGAAAACTGAGGAAACAAAACATAAATGACATAAGTAAACTAATGAAGATCACTAGTTAATATGTTGTATCTTATTTGTTTAATCCATACACAAATAAAACCTGCCCCTTTCCAACCTCTCCCACCTCATGTTTCTCCCCGAGCCTATCCTCAGCTGTGTCCTCTCCGAACTCTGACCGATGCACATGTGACAACTATAAGGGGAATGTGATGAGTCCTTTGTGGCAACTTTTTGGCATACCAGGGCATAAATTAGCCTTCTCTCCTGTGTGTCTCCATCCGCCCCTAAGTTTGTCTCTCTTATCCCTCAGGTCCTCTTTGAGATCTAGCAGCACATGCACATGGCCACTAAGAGAAACAAGTGTTGAACAGGTCACCCTCTTAGCAGTACCACACACTATGCTTCCTGCCCCACTACCTCACCACCACCCCTATGCTCCCCTTTACTCTCAGAGGAAGTCCCCCTTTCCTGAAGCCATCACTCTTGGCACCCTTAGGTCAGGACTAAAATGTGACTTATGGGCTCAGACAGGGACAGTCTCTGCTCTTGTGTTTGTGTAGCAGCTAAGAGCAACACATATGGCTGAGTAGTGAGGCACTGGTTTCTTGTGTATGGAGTTTTGGGCGGAAACCACCATGTTTTCTCTGCCTCCTCTTTGATTGAAAGAAGTATTTGTTTTTTCCACAACTAGACTCAGCAGCTTGACCTCTTTTCGAACCGTCATGTGCTTCTTGGCCTCACACTTTTGGCCTATCTGAGCCCAAGTACCAAGTCACAGCAACAAATGAGTTTTATGGCTGTGAAACAGCGTTAATGCGACTCCATGTACAACTGAATGCAGCCTGTGAACCACAGGCAGGGGGCTCCACATCACTTAATAAAGCAAGTAAAGCAGTACGAAGAACCTTATCAAACATCTATAACTGGTTCAAAACACTGCAGCCAAGATCCTCACTAAAACTAGATGGAGTATGTTTCTAATGCTGGGTCCAGACAATACGATATCTGCCCGATAATAGCCTGGCCTGACAGACGTAAGGCATGAGGAACGAAAATGGGCGTTGGGTGGGACAATTGATCGACCTCAGGAGGTTCCGACAAAAAGACTAGCGTGTCAGAA
The DNA here is from genome assembly GCA_003416845.1 of Oplegnathus fasciatus. NCBI lineage: Eukaryota > Metazoa > Chordata > Actinopteri > Centrarchiformes > Oplegnathidae > Oplegnathus > Oplegnathus fasciatus. Next base: position 87,511 of record NTHP01000387.1, on the reverse strand, counting down.
TTTTTTTGCCTTCTCTTGCCCAGTATGACAAATTCCGTGACACTGACCAATAGGAGCAAAGAGTGCTCTTCTGCACATAACTGTAAACATGGCAAAGCAAAAGAGTAAAGCCTTGGACATACTTTCCGAGTCTTCGTACAGCTGCAGACAGGTACTACATTTGAGGGTCTGCGTCAGTCGGTAATACATATGTAATAGCAACTGAAAAATGCAGGATTATTTCATGCCACACTAATCATATGTGTACACTCACCAGCCACAGTCAAGACAATAGACTGTAGCTATGGCCGGTAGCTACCTTGCTAAGTAGTGGCTAGTTTGTATTGATTGTGGCCACTCGTCTTGTATTCTTTCAAAGACAAATTATATAAACTAGTGCAGTGCCTGTTGAAAACGTGCCCGTTCAGAACAGGCCGATTGCTTGTCCTCCAGTATTGCTGCTTGCAGCTTTCTCAAGAACCACTCATCCAAACAACTTCAAACTCAACACTGCACTTCCATGGGTCCTCAGCCATAAACCCACCATGTGTGAAGTCGATCGGATGAACGGTTTTTGAGATAAGGACAGTCATACACACATACATACATATAGACAGACAGAGATTCCTGCCTTTATAGTTAGCTGATGCTGCTATAGCGCCACCTATTGGTCAAGTCACTCAGACATATCTACACATGTCCTCGCATTTATAGTAAGATTATTTAGTTACTTAGACTTTATTGTCCCCGGAGGGAAATTTATATTTAGAACCTTAAACATGCATTCATTGTATTTTATTTCACCTACAGTACTTGGCTGCCATTTGTGTACAGTTTGATTCTTTTTAAAAAAAATCCTTTCTACTGTTTTTAATGGTTCCATTACTCGCATTTGTCTTGTGTAGACAAATGTGTTTCTGTGTATTTTTAATCTTTTGTGAAGCACATTGAATTGCATCTCTTGGGAAAAAATAAACCTAAAATGAACCCCATTAACTAATATTTTTTACTGTATTCCTAAGCATAACACTACCATAATGATAACAAAACTTACTGTGAACTGGACATTGCGTTTTTAAACTGGCTGACAAAAATGAAAAAATGAAAATTAAATCAGAAACTGGACTTTTAATTTGTACTTGAATTATGTCCTGACTTATGCTCATTTGTAATGAAAATGAAAATGTTATCTCTCAAGCCTCTCTTTTGAAATCTGTCGAAATCAACCATTATGAAATTGAGTATTATGAAAATGACTGCTCATTTAATTTTCCATTTAATTTTTATTCAGTGTCATTCAATTAAATTTTATTATTATTATAGCAATGCCATTTTAGGGTGTACGCTGAACTGTAATTATGCAAATTCAAGATCACTGTATTATACATCATGCAAACAAAAATAGAAAAGGAAATTTCAATTTGATTAAATCATTTCATTTTAATATTGGCATGCACAGACTTCCACAGTTCTATGATAGTGTTACAGTATGTGTTGTTTGGCTTGATTAACTGATATTTTGGGGCAATCGCTACGCTGTCCTGTCATGCTCCTCCAACCACAAATATCAATAGATGCAAATCCTGACACAGTCATGTACAAAACAACTTAATGACTTTGGACAGACAGTCCGGTTGCTCACCCCACTAAGTAAAATCAGTCAAATATGTCAATCTACCACCTGTAGACAGCCCAGTCAATACACGGACTTCACACAACAAACCTCCTCTCACTCCAGCTGCCAGTTTGCAATCACCAAGGCATAGTGTTGTAGGTGTAGATGTTTAAAGGTCACAGAGGTGGAGTACAGCAACAACATATAATACAAGACTTTTAAATATTTCATCCTACTGTGCCGAACAGATTTTTATCTATAAAGCCGATGCTTTATAGATAAAAATCTGTTCACAAGTTACACAACGATGAATTGTTGAAACGAATTCATGTTGTATACTATGAATCAATTGTTGCAGTTCTTACAGTTGAACATCCACAAAACCAGCAATGTGCCTTGCCATTTATTTTGTTGTACAGATTTTTTTTATTTTGGACTGGTCATGATGTAATGTCCCAGCAGACTTACATATGTATAGAGATAGATATGTGACTTAACACTGCATATTAGTCATATAGGAGGAGGACCTTCTCCATAAACAGCCTCAGTGGATGAAACCAAGCAGAACTCAAATTTTATTGACTCACCGAGACAGTTAGAATATTGTTTTACCAGAGTTGAGTTTTTGCTTGATATTTGATAGGTATTCTGTTTATCCACCCTCAATAGTAAATTCCACCTTTAATAACTGGTAAATAAAGTAGAAAAATAATGAATCTATTTGTGATTAATGATTTTTTTTAAATCCGTGGTGGTTTAAATTCTATACACATCTATGTACACAGAATGACCAGTGTCCATCCTGTTTAACGTTACTCGCTGTCATTGGCTGAGTACAAGGCAGCAAAGAAATGGACCCAAATGCAGACAACCAGGCAGACATGGACAGTTCATTGAGTTTAATGATGATACAAATCTGGGGCGTAATCACAGCACACTTTGGGGTACAAGTAGCCTCCAATATTCAGAAAGTATCAATTGTCCCCCCCAGTAATGTATTGATTTTGACTATTTTTACGCAGTGAACCTCGAACGCATTTAACAAGAATGCACTGACGTTCCAAATCTGGGTTCAAAGGAGAGAGAATCACCGCTTGTTTGGGTCGTGGCTAGACCGGATACTAGTTTTGTCGAGACTGCGAAGCATAAGTTACATAATCCTTGACCTTATTTTTGTAATATTTAAAGGCTGAACAGCGAAGTGATGCTGGGCTGAGCGGGGTCTACACTCTACTAATAGAAGTAAACAGCTGACGCGAGCTTCCAGCTGTCTCTCAAACTCTCGCGAGAAATTTACAGTCTCGACAAAACTAGTATCTGGTCTAGCCACAACCCCCAACATTTGGCTTTGGCCGCTTAACCTGTGTTTGACGTCATAACAATAACCATGAAAAAGGAACAGTGACATTAGGCTTTTCTTTGGAAAACCACAAAAGAGGGTGAGCTGAAAAAGTGAAAATGAGCAGCTGGTTCCATAGCTGTATTTCTATGGAAGTTTCTTTTATTAAATAAAATAAATAATGTCAAACTTTCCTCTCCTCCACTCGCTCACTCCGCATTCACTGTTACTCTCTCTCTCCCTCACTCGACCACACACTCACTATGCACTGATTATTCTCCAAATGAGCAACACTACTTTTACAACAGTGGAAACACCGAGCAGCATGTCTGTTACCGAGGGTAAATATCCTCTGTTATAATAACATTAGCGCCACGCAGGCAGGCTGAATTCCAAATCTGTCTAGGTTCAAAACACGACTTAGCTAAAATAATGGGAAATAGGCTGATACACGGTCAGCTTAGGTGATGTTAACTGACAAGTTGAATCACATTTTAATTTTGTAAGCCATTAACATTCAACTTACGTATTATGGAGGATGTGGATGGATACGACTGTTGCTCCTCTGCTTCTGTCATCAAATGCTGTCATGTCCAGCTCCTCTTTCAAACCGCCTTGTGCGATATCAACAGTATTTAACTATAATACACATCATCTACAGTCAGAACAAAACTGTATTTTTTAATTTTACAACATGCTACTTTGGAAAAATGCATTTTGGACCCATGATGCATTGTAATATACAGTGAAACTAAAATAAACAAACAAAACATTTACATCCATTAATTAAAATAGTTGTATGAGAACGTAATCTCTAGGAGACAGGGTTGCCTTTCACTGTTGCTCCACGTTAATTTCCAATCTGTTACTTTAAAATACCAGTAACTGTACTGTACATCTATGGTACTGTATGAGGAGCAGAAATTTGGCTTTGCTGTCACAGCGCTCCCAGCGGCTGTGTTTACTGTTGCAGTCTGGACTGCTCACATGTGCCACCTGGTGGTTGTTGGTGCGCACTGCATCTAGTGCTGAAATCAGCTGGAAAAAATAAAAGTCCCCCCCTCCCTAATGCTGCCGCGGGGCGGCTTTACCGCAGCAGCAATCACATCAAATAAAACGAGTGACATCTGTAAGCTGCACAGGGAGTGTTATTTTAAATATACAGAGTACAGTATGTGCCTTGACAGTTACCTACGGTGGCTCTGAGGGTCAAAACAACATTTCAGAAAACACAACCACATTTCAGAAAACACAACAACATTTCAGAAAACACAACAACATTTCAGAAAACACAACAACATTTCAATTCTATTAAAAGAATTGTAGTTCATGTGGGGACAAATGACACAACCCATCGGGAGTCTGAGCACACTAAAAACTATTTTAACCTCCTCTTTGATGTTTTAAAGAACTGTGGGAAGCCTGGAAGTTTACATCTCACACACACCACCTGGATCCTCCCTGTTCCTCTACGGCACAACTTCAGCATATTGTGTCCGAGGAGAGCTCCCCCCACTGGTCCCTCCTGCTAGTTAGTCTATCCCATCCTGGGATAGACTAACTAGCTCCCCCTTATCAAGACGGGATCCAATGCTTATCTTGTTGGCCATTCAACATCAAAAAGACACTTTCCTGAAACGCTGCCCATACATGTTGTGATTAATGAAAGACCAAATAGAGTGTTATCAACCCACACAGCAACCCCCACAAACTATCTATTCCCTGTCAGCCACAAACTGTCTTAGGCCCTATAACTCCATCTTGTTCTCATACTTCTTCATGTACTTCATGTACCTGTGAGACTGGCTCTCCTAAATATAAGATCTCTTTCTAATAAGACTTTTACATTGAATGACCTTATTTCCTCTACTAACTTAGATTTTTGATTTTTAACTGAGACCTGGTTGCCGCCTGGCGACCACAGCCAGTTGCTTGAGCTATGCTCTCCTAACTATGTATATCTGAGCTCTCCCAGGGACAGTGGCCGGGGTGGTGGCGTAGCTGTTGTTTTTAAAAAATGTTTTAGTTGTTGCCCCATTACTACTGATAAATTCTCTAGTTTTGAGGCTACTATGTTCAAAACCTGTCCTTTGCCTTATGATCTACCGCCCACCTAGACCAAATGCTAGCTCTGTACATGAATTTTCTGATCTTTTATCTTTCGTTGTTTTATATCCATGTTGATGATTCAACCAACGGTTCTGCAACTGAATTTTTAAAAACCACAATGTCATTTAATCTAATCCAGCATGTGTCTGGTCCAACTAATAACCATGGCACACATTAGATTTAGTTTTTACGCTTGGTCTGAGTATCAATTCTATGGTCTTGGAAAATGTTTTTGTCTCTGATCACCTTTGTATCAAGTTTGACACTGTGTTCCATGCTGCCTCGAGCAGTACCATACGTTCCTGTAGCTTAAATTTTTCAGCAATATTTGCCCTTGGACTACCTGATTGCACTCCATCTGAATCATCTCAAGCTAATGATTTACTCAATAGCTTTAACAACCTCTGTCAAACTACCTTAGATCAAAAACCTCTCCTTGGACTGATGACAGTCTTAAAAGATTGGGCAGAAGAACAGAAAGGAGGTGGAAAAAGACTAAATTGTATTGTCCACTACTTGTATATGAAGGACCTTCTGACTTCTTACAACAAAGGTCTGACATGGCACCTACTACCACTGTTGTTGCTGATATTTATGATCATCCTGCCTATCCCGAGCTGCTTACATGCACTGTTTACATGCCTTAGTCAATCTTCAGTGGCTCGGCCTCAGCTAGTGCAGAATGCTGCCGCTCAAATTTGAACTAAGACCAATCGTAGGTCCCATATCACCCCAATTCTTGCCTCCCTTCATTGGTTGCCAGCTAAATTCAGGATTGACTTTAAGATTCTTTCAATAACTTTTAAGGCCAACATGATCTGGTCCCCAGTTATATTACAAAGCTTTTGACTCCCTATGCTCCAAGTCGTAACCTGAGATCCTCTAGCCTACCTTCGCTAGTTGTCCCTAGGTCAAGACTGGTGACTAAGGGTGACCGAGCTTTTGCCATCAGGGCCCCTGGGCTCTGGAATTCTCTGCCTAAGGAGATCAGGCTTGCCAGTACATTACCTGTTTTTAAATCATTGCTAAAAACATATTTTTATAGGAAAGCATTTTCTTTTGATGTCTGATTTGTAACTTTGGTGTTGTTGTTTTGTTTTATTTTCTTTTGTTCTCATATTATAAACTATATTTTCCATGGCTATTTTATCTTTTATCTTTACTTATTCTCATGTATTTTGTGAAGGACTTTGTAACCTTGCTTGGATAAGTGCTATACAAATAAAGTTATTATTATATTATTATTATTATTTCAGAAAACTCAACATTTCAGAGAACACTGCAACATTTCACAAAACACAACATTTCACAAACAACAAGATTTCACAAAACAAGATTTCACAAAACAAGATTTCAGAAAACACAACGACATTTCAGAAAACACAACAACATTTCAGAAAACACAACATTTCACAAAACACAACGACATTTCAGAAAACACAACAACATTTCAGAAAACACAACATTTCAGAAAACACAACAATATTTCACAAAACAGCTGTTTCTTGTTTGTGATTGGACAGAACCCAAGTCCCTGGTGACAGTTCAATGTCATTTCATGTTTCTATTGTGTACTACTCTCAGCAGTGTCCTTGCACAAATTTTAAACTGAGTTTGAAAGGATGAAAGAGGAGATTGAAATCATAAGAGAATATTTTAACAAAGGACATTCATATGATGTAATTCTTAATATGCTTTCAACATATCATGACATTCAAATGTCCCGCGGAAACCTGAAAGCATGCTTGAAAGAATTAGGACTGAGGAGATGGGGTGGCTAATCTTCAACAAGTGACATCAGAAGGGCCATCTTATCAGAGCTGGCCCTTCTGAGCCCTTCTGATGGCCCTATCAGAGAAGTGTTGGGCAAAATAGGCCCTAGTATGCTCCAAATTTTAAACAGCTCCCTTTGGTCTGGATGTGTCCCAGATTATTTTAAAATAGCCTGTATTTAGCCACTGCTAAAAGGACCTGGCCTTGATCCATCAGTTTTAAAACATTTTAGACCAATGTCAAAATTGCCCTATATTTCCAAAATTCGTGACTAACTGGTTTTAGAACAACTTCTAGAAGCACTTAACAACAGCACTTTTGAGGAATTTCAATCTGGATTTCGCAAGCTATATACAGTAGTACCAAAACAGCTCTTCTCAGGGTTACAAATGACTTATTAATGGCAGCAGACTCTGGACACTGCTCTGCGCTGGTGCTGCTTGACTTTAGTGCAGCATTTGACACCATCTATCATGCCATAGGCTTAAGGATTGGGTGGGCATTTCTGAAGCAGCCCTGGAGTGGTTCTCCTCCTATCTATCAAATAATAAATGTTATGTCTCAATTGATTCATTCATCTCTTCAACTGCACAACACACAACATGTGGCATGCCTCAAGGATCAATCCTTGGACCAATTCTGTTCTCTATGTACATGCTACCACTAGGTCATATCATTCATCACCATAACATCTCATTTCACTGTTATGCAGACAATACACTGTTATAACTCTCCATTAAACCCTCTGAATGCAACAGGCTGGCCACATTACAGAGCTGCATAGCTGATGTGAGAGACTGGATGTCACAAAACTTCTTGCAGTTGAACTGACAAAACAGAGGTGCTTATTATCGGCCCTGAGCACCTCTGTAATAAAGTCCTTGGTCCCCTTATCCCAAATATCAAGGGCACTGCTACGAACCTGGTTGTTATCTCTGACAGTGAGCTTTGGACATAACACAAAAAAATGGTAAAACCGTGTTTCTACCAACTCAGAAATATTTCCAAGATCAGAGCAATGTTTTTTTTTACCAATACAGAGAAAATTATTCATGCTTTTATTTCCTCATGCCTTGAGTATTGTAACGCCTTGTTTACCTGCCTTAGTGCCCGAGATGTAGCTCAACTTCAGATTGTGCAGAACTCTGCAGAGAGACTTCTGACAAAGACCAAACTCTCTTCTCACATCACCCCAGTTTTAGCCTCCCTGTACTGCTTACCAATTGCCAGAGTACATCAGTGAACTTTTAATTCCTTACTGTCCAAAAAGGCCTCTCAGATCTGCTGGGTTAGGCCCGCTAGCTGTTCCAGAGTCCAAATTAAGGTCAAAGGGAGATCAAGCGTTTGCTGTACTGGCACCTCAGCTTTGGAACAGTCTTCCAGTTAGTATTCAATCGGCTGACACTGTTTCTGCTTTTACAGTTTTTTGTGATTGCTTACACCCTTATTGCGGAATTTGGCTCATTGTGTAAAAAGTTTTCACACAAGCCAAATAAGACACAACACTTGGAGATAAATATCTCACTTCTATGTCAAAATGAAACTCTGCAATCAAAACCTAATACTTTTTCAAAATGGCATTTTTGCAACAAATTGATCCATGCATGTGCCATTTGAATTACTCTTTCAAAGCAGCAACAACGCACTGATGTACTTTATACAAAACACTGCTGTCTTTAGTACTTTGTATATCTTTTTAATATTCTTATAAAGGCTTCTGTGAAAGATTGTTCCAGTTCAGTAGGCCTACATCTACTAACATTTCAGTGAAAACAAAAATAGAAAGGCTTCAGAAAAAAATATGTACAGCTTATTTTTTTGCCATTGCAGGTTTTTACAACAACAAAAAAACACAAATAAAAGTGGAATTACAGTACAGTAATCAATACGTTACTGTAAACTCTCAGAAACAAAAATAATTACAGTAAAATTACAGTGCAATGATAAACAAAAACTAGTAGGCTATTGTAAGGGATCGGGTAGATGGTTTATGGATCCCACCTTCTTTTAGGGTGTGGCCACATCATCTCATCCACATCACAAGCAATTTCATCCCTGGCTAGGCAACAGGGAAAATTCCTCTTCCTTTCGCTCTCACTGCCTCCATGTTTGCAAAGTTCTCACAAAAGAGGCGAGCTTACCTGAGGTCTATTTGTAGTGCTAAGGCTCAGACTGATGTGTTTTCGTGTGTGTGTGTGGGTTTTTTGCATTTTGAATAGAAACGTTTTCCCAAGAGATTTCATTCTTGAACGAAGTGTCTAATGTAAGAAACAGTGTGTAGTCTTTTGCAGAATTGCAAACAAAGTGCAAAGCAGAAAATGTGTTTTTACTTTTGGTGCCTTGTTTAAGGCATGGTTACAAAAGTGAAGGTTTTGATGCTTTAGTCTAAGCGTACACTTTCAGTGTGTAAGCAATCGGCAGAAACTGTAGCACAATTTAGCCGTGTCTTGTCAACGTTAACTCAAACCAGGCTTGAACAATCGTGCATTGTGCGTGCACACTGAGTACATAAGCAGCCAAGAACAGGCAATTGGCGAAAAGAAGACACTATGTTGCCAAAAGAAGTAAAAACTAGAGCTGTGTTCTTCTCAGCAGCAGAACAAACCCTGCTGATGTAAACTGTATGAAGAATATAAAGGAGTCATCACCAAAAAGGATAATACTTCTGCAATTAACAAGGTGAGGGAGACGGCTTGGCAAAAAATTGCCGACAGATTAAATACGTAAGTTATACGAGCCTACTTATTGTTTCATTTTTATTTTTTAATAAATGAACATTCAGATTACTATTACTATTCAGATACAGTAAGACTGTGGCTATATTATCAGTAGGCAAGATAATATCAGATGTATGTTTAAAATTATGGTGTAGTCTAACTTAGGAGAATTGACATAACTACAATGTATTCACTGTAAATTAGCCTAATTCAGTGAGGAGTTTGAAGCGTTTCTTACCTGTCAGCCCTTGGCCTTTCATTCTTCTCTGTTACATCTCGACAGGAGCCATCTCAATAGCCCTAAAAGAACAACAGGCAACAAGTGAAAATTAAGTATGAAAACATTCTCCAGAGTGGTAAGAGTGGCCTAGGCTATAATAAAATGTGAAATTTATTTGTTAAAATAGTTGTTGATCTGTAAATATGTACCATTTTAGCCACTCAAAAAAAAAGATGCTGCTACTGCTACTGGTAGGGGACCTTCACCTGAGGACACCCGCAGAGGAGCTGGCATGGAGCCACAACCGGGGGTGCCCACTAATAGTGGGAATAGAGGTGGGGACCTCATAAGACATCATTTCCCAAGGTGCTCGGGAGCAATATGTACAAGGTATTGTCTACTGCTTTACTCAGGTATCAGTCTCTCAATGGTAAAAACTGTAGATGGTAGGCTAATATCTTTCAGTAAGTGGAGACACTATATGCCTGCTAGATCCCCCAACTCAAGATGCCCACGGCTTACCTGACACATGTGTGAGTAGTCCTAATTCTGTAAAAACACTGTGCATCTTATGCAATTCTGTCTTCTTTTGCTTTAACAATTGCAGTATTCTTCTATTTGCAGGAAGATGGCAGCAGCATGTCTAGGGCCCTTGATGAGGAGACTATTTCTGCAGTCACAGAAATGCCAGAAGTACAACCAAATGTGAAATGTTTTGAATGTGTTTCCATTCTTCAAATGATGTAAAACCATACACCTTGCTGCAGGACCTGACCGGAACAACAAGTGCTTCAGCAAGGAATGAAGTAAGTAACTATTCATATTGCTATTACCAACTACATGATCAGCTACTCTTTAACACATTGTCTCTTTCACAGGATGTTCGTTCAATTTACATCATCTTCTTATTAGCATTGAAAGTCAGAAACTGGTCATCGAGTACCGAAAAAAAAATTAAGAAGTTGGATATAAAGAAACTGGAGAATGATGTAATTATAAATTTAAACACACCAGAAGGTCATGGTTTGGACTTTATTTAATGTTTTTTTGTTGCTTTTCTTCACAGCTTGAACTAAATTAATAAATAACTTCAAAACAACTTTGGCACACTTTTCCTTTCTGAAATTGTAAATGTTAAGCTTTTAAATAAAAGGGTTCACTCCAAAACAAAGGTGACCATGAATAAAATGGGGTTTAACTGAAATATATATATATTTTCTTTTTTTGTAAATACATGTTTTTCTTAACTTGCTTATCTTTATTAATACATTCTTTGGAACTAAAGTAAACATAAATTCATGCTTGGTCACATTGTGAGAAAAAGGTCGGAACTTATGTTTCCCAACACACACATGACAAAAGCATAGACTGTATGGACAAAAGTGATGCGAGGGCCAAAAGACACTAGACAGAACTGTCTTTTGGGATTCTGTTTCCACCAGTTGGATATTCTTTGAAACACAGCTAAACTAAGCTTGACAGTTAGCCCGCTACGGAGCAGGCTAGTTCCAAGGTACAAGTTACCTTGGTTACTGAGCGGGGAATCCTATCCACCTTATTTTGGAACGTGGAAGTAAACAGTTGGTCTGGTTCAGTTTTTTGTGCCGCACTTCCGTTTGATCGTTTCCGTCAACAGAGCTAACTAGCGTAACTAGCGTATTTAACAATTCCGGTTTTCCTCGAAGTCATAGTTCTCCAAAATGTTGTTGTGTTAGCTGCTGCGCTGAAAAGTGAGTTAGCTAGCTGATGACAGCAAGTGCCTGACCGGAAGTCTCGCACAAAAAAACGGAAACTGCATCCGTGTTCGCGTTCCAAAATAAGGTGGATAAGCCACAGTAATGGAACGGAACTCTTACTTAAATTAGCAAGACTTATCAAAATAAGCCAGGATTTTCCTTTATCCACCTTGACGGAACAGGGCCCTGGACAGATGTTTGGATATAGAACTATGTGGTTGACTTTAAAGTCAAGACTTGGGTTCTGTCCAATCACAGACAAGAAGTGTTGTCCCACCTTTTCTGTAATCTGAAATGTCGTTGTGTTTTGTGAAATGTTTTTTTGAAATGTTGTGTTTCCTGAAATGTTGCTGTTTTTTGTGAAATGCCGCTGTCTTAATTATTCTTTAATAATAATTGTATCATTGATGATTAGTGCTGATTACAGTTTTTGCCGATTGCCTACACACTGAAAGTGTACGCTTAGACAAAAGGCACCAAAAGTAAAAACACATTTTCTGCTTTGCACTTTGTTTGCAATTCTGCAATAGACTACACACTGTTTCTTACATTAGACACTTTGTTCAAGAATGAAATCTCCTGCAATCATTGGGAAAACACTTCTATTCAAAATGCAAAACACCCACACACATACACGAAAACACATCAGTCTGAGCCTTAGCACTACAAATAGACCTCAGGTAAGCTCACCTCTTTTGTGAGAACTTTGCAAACATGGAGGCAGTGAAAGGAAGAGCCAGGGATGACATTGTTTGTGATGCGGATGAGGTGATGTAGCCAGACCCTAACAGAAGGCGGGATCCATATACCATCCACCCCATTCCTTACAATCCCTTACAATACTATTTTTTGTTTACCATTGCACTGTAATTTTACTGTAATTATTTTGTATTGTATTGATTACTGTACGGTAATTCTACTTTTCTTTGTGTTTTTTTGTTGTTGTAAAAACATGCAATGGCAAAAAAATAAGCTGTATACTTTTTTTTATGAAGCCTTTCTATTTTTGTTTCCATTGAAATGTGAGTAGATGTACTGGAGCAATCTTTCACAGAAGCCTGTATAAGAATATTAAAAAGGTGTACAAAGTACTAAAGACACCAGTGTGTTGTTGCTGCTTTGAAAGAGTAATTTAAATGGTGCATGTGTGTATCATTTTGTTGCACAAAGGGTTGTTAGGTTTTGAGTTTCATTTTGACACAGAAGTGAGATATTTATCTCCTAGTATTGTCGTATTTGGCTTTTGTATAGAGTTTTGACACAGTGAGCCAAATTCCACATTAAGTGTAAGCAATCGCAAAAAACTGTAATTGAACTATATTGGTTATGGAGCAAAGAACTGATCTATAACTCACCTCACACTGCAAGACATTTAGGCTATAGGTTACCTCCTGTATAGGCTCAGTGCATAGGAAAAGTGTGTGTCAAATATCAGAAACTAGAGAGACACTGAGCCTCGTGTTGTGCACACACCGCCATCTTGGATCTCAAATTATTATCTTGTTGGGACAGAATCAGTCAATAAGCATGTCTGTAAGGGTCAGGAAAACACAGCCTCCACATGCTTGACATGAAAGCATGTACAGTTAGTGAATTTGAAGTTGCCAAAATTAAAATCATATGACACTGGAATATTCCATGCAAAGATACTCTCACAAATTAAATACTGTAAGATCATTTCAGGTCTTAAACTTGAGTGAGTACAGGCTGGGTTCGGGTCCCATGTACAGCTCTAAAGTAGTACACCTATAACAAGCATATGTTTGAAAAGGCTGTATAACAGTGGATTAAAATACTGTAAACAAAGCAAATATGTCCAACCATTGTGTAAAAATAATTTCCATCAGAATCCCACATTGTGTTTGTTTTCTTGGTAAACAACTTGATGCAGATAAACTCTCCAGTGCAACTTTGACAAATTCAGAGACAGTGAGTGGAAAGCCTTGAGCTGTTGTAAGTGTTGCGATTAGATAAAGGGACCCAGGAAGCCACAGAGCTCCATTGTACTCATATTTCTTCTGTCAAAGCAGAGTGGCTGTCCAAGGCCAGTTTCTCCAGGCGCAGGAAGGAAAGACAGTCAAGAATCAGAGGAGTAAATCGGGTGGAGGAGGGATAGACTGATAAGGACGAGAGCTGGAGGAAGGAAGAGGAGATGGAGGAGTAAAATATAAAGAGAGAGGTGGTGCTTGTCTGTGTGGTAACCGGCGGTAATGGCTGTGCCCTCTTTCATGTTGCATCAGGGGAGGGGGCTTTGGGGAGATTTATTTGGACATCATTATCAGGGGAGGGGGACCTGCAGGACATGGCCTGACAGGATGACCCCTGACCTCTCCTCTAGCCAGAGTTGCTTGGGGTCCGATGAAATACCCAAGGGGCCTCGAGACTAGCCAGTGTGTGCCAGGGCCCTCAGCGGTGTCAGATAGCTTAGGGCCTTTTTCAAATGTATTTTTCAAAAGGGGGGAAATCAATAAGTTGGGTCAGAGAGAGGCGGCTGCAGACACATGAGCCTGTGATATTTACTTTGCTGTAAGGCACAGCATGTTCAGAGCACTTGTCAAAGATGTGCCTCCAAGAGCATGTTTGGTTGTGAGACAAAAATAAGTCAATAAATGGACATTTTTTTTGTACACTCAGTAGCTTATATTTGATATTTTGCCTGTATTATTCTCAGTAACTTATTTTTAATGTAACTAAAATGTGTACTGTATCACGCATTTAGAAGAGTGTAAAGATGGAATATGAAACAGTATAAAAAGTGCTTGTAGACCTAAACCCTAAGAATGTCATTATCCTGTATTCTTGTTATCGTCAACATATCACATGAAATGATCCAAACCAACAATATGTTAGTCCGTCTTTGATTACTTTCTGACTTCCGTACCCTGTATGTCACACTAAGGCCCAAACCCACTGATTCCTATATTGGCAAGGGGACCATCGTTCTCCATAGGCATTTCAAGCAGGTTGGTGTACAACACCTCAAGTACAGAATCCTGGATAGTAACCAGACCTGGTCTAGAAAACACACTGTATGGATAGGGTGTGGATCAAAAAATTAAAAACGATCAATCCGCTAGGCTTAAATGAAAAACATAATTAGTGTTATCTGTTTTCGCTGGTTTCTCTTTTCCTCCTTTCTTTCTCCCTTGGGCGCTGGGCCAGTTGATTCCCTGTGGAGCAGGGCTGCTCTCTGTCCCACCTCGTGATCCTGCTGACTATGCAGCATTTATTATTTATGATTACATGGATTTATGTTGCATGCATTTTTGTTTTTTATTTTTGTTTTTTTTCCTTTTGCATGCCTTGGTTTTGTATTTTCATATTTTATGACAAAAGCACTTTATTTATGGCACTAAACTGTTCTTTTCCGCAGATTTTTATCGCATATTTCTATGGGTTTATTCTGTGTATATAATTCCTTTTTCCAGCAGGACACCGATAAAAACTGACTGTGTGCTCTCTATATGGTTGCTTACCACCTATTTTTTCTATTTGTATTCTATTCTATTTTTTACTTAGACATTAATCTATTTTACTTTGAAAAGATGCCCCCTTTATTTCCTCCTTTATTTCCTGTTTTACAATCTTGATTGGGTTTCCTCTTAACCCATCTCACCCAAGATGGAGTTAATCGATTCCTAATTTACATATCTTTCTAGATCTAAAGCTCCTAATTTAACTACTTTAACAATTTGTCTAATTAATTTCTTTATATTTTCTCTAGATCAGTATTCTCCCTCCATGGATCCTCAATTTGTTAGAAACCCATTTACTCAACTCCAGTATTTTATAATTAATATTTTGTAAATTCAGCTGAAGGGAATGTCACTGTCGTGGCCTATTTTATTGTTTGTAAATTCCTCCAGGTTTTCTCCAACAGAATTATTTCAACATAATTTCTGATTGCAGCCCTTGTTTACAGCACTTATTATTTACAGCTCTTATTCTCCTTTGGTTGTTATATTTTATATTATAATTTATGTCATAATTGCATGCATTTTTGTCACCAATTAGTCATATTCCTTTCATTGTGTTAAAATTGGATTTGAATTAGAATGATTTTACACCTTTTTAATATTGGTTGAGACTAGAGACTTGTAGTTTAATTAAACTAGATTAATGCCTAATCCTAATGGCCAAGCTTTGGAGCCTACACAGGCCTCTAGAGAGTAAATTGTACTATAACTTGACCACGTCGACTGACCCTAACCTAACCAGTCGTTAATATGGCCTAAGCCTTACAGTGGGAGTGAGAGCCTACATAGGTCTCAAATAAATTTGCTGGAGCCTATCAGCTTCTAAACCTAACCTATCCTCACTAATGCCTAAACCTAAGGCCAGGGATGTTGCCAGCTCACATTGTGACCTGAATTGAACTTTTGGGCTTTAACCTGGGTCAGTTGAGGCTGTGAGACACATTTTTACTTTAGCTTTAGTCTTTCTTTTCTGTTCTTTGGTTTGATATTTATTAGTTTTTTTATTTATTTTTTTCCTGGAGAGACCCTACGATTGCAGATGACTAATTTTTCAAAATGAACACGCCTCCTAGTTACAGTATGATATCCTAGTTTTACGGAGAATGTTGAGCCTCGCTCAACACATATATATATGCAACTCTCTGTTATTGTGCCTGTTGACTAACCTTTTTTCCTCCTCACAGCTGTCCCTGCTCATGGTCTTCAGAGTTGGCCTCTGGCCTGTGAGGTTCATATCAATAGAATATTCTTCGATTTATGACATGTTTACATGCACAATATACTATTTCTCCCTTTTGTGTTTTACCAAACCCTCCCATTTTTATCTTTCTCTTGTGATTTTTATCATACTATTCTCCTATTCCTTTAAAGCCGTAATTGATTCCATCAAACTAGCTCTATGAGAAACTTGTTGCCACTGCATTCTCCGACACTAGCGTGCCGGTTGTCCCTTGCCTAACCCCTAACCCTAACCCTGGGAACAAAGGACCTTGGGAACATAGGACCCTGGTATCATAGGACCCTGGGAGAGCACATATGCAGAACTAGGGAACATAGGACCCTTTGCCATGTTCCCATTATGTGCCATATAAATCTGGGGAATATAGGACCCTGGGAACATAGGAATGACTCTGCGTCAAACTGTATACTGACATTGTTCAACTAAAGTCGGGTATGTATGTGGAAACACTTCAAACACATCATTTACGACAGCTTCACCCGAATGTGTTGATTAGCAAATGAGACAAAAACAGGCTGGAAGGCAAGTCCTTCTCCCCACAGCGTTCAGGCTGCCTCTTACTGCAGATTCGGACCATGACAAAGTAACAACTGCTATAGAGTGTTAATTGCTGCAGACATGCAACCATACTCGTAGAGAATACAGGATACATTGCATTTCAGTCCGTTGTGCTGCCCTGTGTAATCGAGGGCAGGCTTCAGTTGTTCAGGAATTATCAACAGGTCAGTCTTACGATGGAACATTACTAACATTTGTGTTATTTAGTTTGTCATTTATTTTGTCTTGTTGACAGTGTGCTACTATTTGAGTGCCTTAACTGTAACAGTAATAATTTGTTTAATGTTGACATTTTTCAAAATAAATGACAAAAATGTTATTTTCTACATTTTTTTGTTGTTCTTGCTGTACTGAAAATGTATCGAACTGTGACCCCAAAACTGAGGTACATACCAAACTGTGAATTTTGTGTACTCTTACGCCCCTACTGTATAGCCTACCCTCTGCTCCTGAACTTGTTTTGAGTCGCTAAAAGGTGGCCCTCAAAATCAGAGTTTCTTTTGCAGATCCCTTTAAGCCTACAGAATTGGCCATATGAAAGTGAATTTTTTAGGTGTAGGGGGTGGCAACTGTCTGCTCTGAGGAGTGAGTTTCTGTCTGTGCATTTGACAGAGAGGCCAGTGTATAAGTTGTCCTTTTCTTTAATCATCCAAAGGTCCAAAATCTTAATCCTTTCAGAACTGTAATCCATTGTGAAGGATAAATTGTCAATCTTTTCATTAAGGTGCTGATGGAATTCCCTCGGAATCAGTTCAGTATGCTTAAAGATCATGAATATGTCATCCAAAAACATTTCCACATTAGAATATTATGGGGAAAAGGATTTTCCTCAGGATTCTCAGGAGTTCATGATCAGTGATTTTTGTTTAAGAATTGTGACCAAGATATGGAGTGAGCAGAATATTTTGCAGTTGAAACTGTGCATACACACTGTTAAAAGTAAGTATATCAAGAACCATAGTGCTCAGAAATTTTAGCCAGACAAACATGATCAGAGTCAAATCTCTTCTTCACGTATTCACATGGAAAATAGAAAACCGTTTAGGATGGGTTGTGAAATTGTAATGACAGCAGTGTTATTCTTCCTCACCCAGGGTTTCCCCACCATGCATCTTGGATTGCACTTTGGCCAAAGACAAAGCAGGTAATTGGATTCACATTGTGTCTGCGAGGGGAAGCAGGGAACAAACCCCACCTCTCCCCAGGCTGGCCCATGGCAGCCAGTGGGATGGTGATATTGTACTGACCCTGCCTATCAGGGGTCATGATGGGGAATTATAGTGTCAGCTGTCAAGCTGAGACCCATATTCTGCCCAAAGGAAAGGCACATTCACAGCTCCAGAGGACTAAATCAGGCTCTCTGACACACATAGACACGCATACACGGAAACACATGCGCACTATATCTCTCTCATCTTTGAGCACTCATTGTCTCTCACTGCACAGCCCTGCTCTCTTTGGGCTGAAACCATAAAAATATGGTGTCTCCCCACCTCCAAATCAGTCTAGAAATCCAACCCTGAAATAAATCCTTGAATATGTAAGGTCTAACAATGAAAAATAGTCCATTTGTTGTGATTTAGGTGGACCGCGCCCAAGAGGGAACTTGATTACTTGAAAATTAAGTTGAGCCATTGTCACGCACAGACATGACATATTTACATTTCAAATAAATCTTTCATATTAGTAAAACATGTAGCCTTTAACATTACATAGTCTGTCGCTGGGCTCTACATACAGTTTATACTGTGATAATAGGCCCATTACATGATTATCTGACTACTGTTTTATTGTGCCAGTTTTTAGTTGTCCCAGAGTCAGTCAAATATAACTGCTAAATATTGCCTTCTGTTATATAGTAATATTCACTATACATTTCTTAGTATTTTAGTTAAATTTGTAAATATTTTTTTTTCTTTTGAAATATTGGGAAGTAAATTGTGTTGCTCTTATTTAGACCTTTAAATACATAGAGTCTCTCTTCAATGCGCACACAAACATACATACTCATGCACACACACTGCTATGGGGTAGTTGACCTCTCCTAGCAGCCAGCCATGTGCTTAAGAAGAACCTGTCTCCTGTCCAGTTTTTTCTATCAGCTCTCCCATCACACGCTGACACCACAGCAGCACTTCAAAGAGGCCTGCTTTTGATGCTGACCATCAATATGTATTTCATCCTTCTCCCTAGCATTCCTCCCCTGTGTCTTCTCTCTGCAGTAATTGCCTTCAAAGCCAATTAGCTCAAATTATTTGCGACCGCGCTGGTGGTAAAAATACAGTGCTTGTCGGCGGAGGTGTCCTGGAGGTCAGATGTATTAGCTCAGTGGCTCTCATTTTCTGTAAGCTCTTTCCGGTCTGTACTTGTACAAATATGCTATCAGCATAACCCGTGTCAACCTTCCTACATTTATCTCCAAATGTGATGCAGGGGAGGTTTCTGTTAATGCATTATTAGAAGAGAAGCAGCTCACAATTTTTCAAGGCTCACGGGGCATGCTGCCCTAAACATGTGAGACTGGTAAGTATGTATAGTTAATTTGTCGGGTTCTGTGTTGGCGGTTTGCATCCACAGCCTAAGCCAATGTTTGGCTAATGCTGCCAGGGCCATTTCACTGCAGTGCCTGCCTGTATTCCCCCTCGGAAAATACATGTTTTACTCTGTGATCCAGATCAAAGCGGAGACGCCGGGATCAAAGACCGGCATCACGCTGCTTTGGTCACATCTGTGTTGTTTACATGAATGCTAAAGGCACTTATATCAAATATTACCAACTTTGAAAGATATATGTGTTGAATCACAGTATTTTGATGTCACTTTTGAAGTACATCAGTGCGTTTGGGGATAATTTTGAAAATCTCCTCACAATTTCACAACAATTTTGTAAGCTCCCCCCCCCCAAAAAAAAAAAATTCCACCACATCCTCGCTATCAACAGCGCCGTCCCCTGTAGGTATGTCTCTGAAGAGCTTAGTCGGGCTCCCACTGTCCATGCAATGGACTTAACACCACAGGATCAAACACTTCCCATCAGTCCTTTGCCATATAAGATATATAATGAAACAGAGGGAGGAAAAAAGATTGATACTGTACCTGTCTCAGACTGTTGTTTATCTGTTGACCTCAGATATTCTCTACTCAGTAATCTTCCCCGACGGGAGGCTGAGGAGGAGGTGAGGAAGCTGAGGGAGAGTGGTGGGTGGATGTGGGGAGGTTGGCTAAGAAGCAAGGAGGGAGGAGGAGGAGAAGAAGGGGGTTCAGTGACCTTTGAGCCGGCCTGCTGTTGGGCTGGGGGCTAAACACCCACCCGACCGTCAACCCCCCTTTACCTCTAACTGGATTATAGACCTTGCCATTCCCCTTGCAAAGCAGCAGGCCAGATCTGACACTCCCCCAACACACACACACACACACACACAGACGTGCGTTTAATTAGGGGCTTATCTCTGAAACAGCACTCACCCCTTCTTCTGTTGGAGGTCTCTTCACTCTTTCTCCGAGCTCCCCTCCGTCCCCTCCAGGTAGGGTGAGGGGGCACAAGGGTATGAAGGGACGCAACGCACCTACTCCCCTTAAACCCTCACCCCCACCCTCCCTCTCCGTCTTTCTCTCTGTCTCTCTGCCAGCAGCTGACCCCTGACAGAGTGGTTTGTGTTGGAGATAAGTATGTCAGAACTCAGGAGGAATGTAAGGTTCAGTGGTTTATGGTGATCTGCTGAATCTGGCTCTGTTTCACTCACTGGCAGACCAACACAGCTTCCTTTCTATGTATATGTGTATTTAAGTAACTGTATATATTGTTTTGTTTTATTTTATTCTACCCTAATTTAAATGGTACATATGCTTTATGTATGTGTAGCATGAAAGGGCTACAACTTCCATTTCATTGTGCAACCCTGTGTTGTAAAATGACAATAAATGAACTTTGATACCTTGATATCTTGATATCTAGATATAGAGTGCACACACACACACACACACACACACACACACACACACACACACACACACAGAATCCTCAGCCCCTCTTGATTCCATACTAAGAGACAACAGAGACAGTTTCCTTGTTTAGTTTGTCAAGTGCTTCATTTAAAACAACTTAACATTTTAATATAGTCCAAGAGTAGAAAACTTGTTTAACATCCATTTAACAGTCACACATTGTGAAACACAAAATCACATTAATGAAAGTATCACGTACATTGAATGTGGCATAATATCCGATGTATCATTATAATACTATTGGTATAACTTGCTTAACAAAATCCTATTCACCTATAAAAAATAACATACTGTCAACAGAAACTGATTTGTAAAATTGCATTTTCAGTTTTCATGATGACTAAAAATCATCAAATTTGAATTTGTTTATAATGTTATTTTTGAATATAAGTGTAATGTTAGTATTTCATTCATATTCATATATTCATATTCATTTCTTAGCATTAAAAGTTAATTAGAAGTTAAAGCTGAAGTAAGTAACCTGTATAAAAATAACTTTTTGTCATATTTGCTAAAATTGTCACTAATCCAAATGAAATCAAAACAACCAATCAGAGCTAGGAGGAGTATCTAACAGGGTGTCAATCACTGCTCATGCACGCGCTGCGAGCAGCTTCCCTCCCCCGCACATGCTCTCACACAGTCAAGCTCCATATCTTCAGTGACCAGACGCAATGGTGGACAAACAACCACCAAACAACCAAGCAAAGAGACAACTGCCCATCCCTCTTTTGTCAACAACAGCTTACACGACAAAGACAAGTTAACAGAAGAAGACCAATGAAGAAAAGCAAACTAAAAAGAAAGAGTTAGACCGAGCTGCTCAGTGGGGAGGGGCTTTGGAGGCAGGGCTGGAGCATAGTGGAGATGGAAGGGGAGGGACCTGGAAGTTGTACTCGTTCAAATTTTCAAGCTAAGTCCACTCTCTTCTCAATCCTACCGACTGCAACTTTAAAGGAATAGTTGAGTACAGCTGAGCACAGAACTGGAGTCAGGATGTGGTTAGCCTATAGCTTAACATAAAGACTGGAAACAGCTAGCCTGGTTCTGTCCAAAGTGGGAAAAATACAACCATCACCTCTAAAGCTCACTGATTAATATGTTGCAAATCTGTGTAATCTGTGCAGAACAGAAATGTAAAAATGACAGTTTGGAGTTTTAGGGCAGAGTAATTTGCTGGAACTATATCTTAATGAACAACAATTTATCCATCCACCCAGTACTTCTGTGCAGTTTGTCTCGGGCTGTAGCAGGTTGCCAGTCAGTGAGCACATGTTTTAGTATAGTCTTTGTACAGGCATGATGTTACCAAAGCTGGCTGCCTTGCTGTGATGACAAGCAGGGCCGGTTCTGAGCATAGGCTGAATAGACGGTCGCCTAAGGCGGCACCATGTGGAGCTGAGACAGTGTCTGCCTCGGCCCCAGTCAAAAGCATGATTGTTATGTAACAAGTTGAATACTCACATATAGACCCCCTAGAACCGATTAAACTTTATTTAGTGGCCACGGCGGGTTGTTGCTTCAATCATGGTCACAGTGTGAAGGGGTTTAATAAATAAGCAAGCATGTCATTAACTTGTTATCTGTTTCCCTCTCTCTGAACTGATAAATTACAATTAGCAATGGACATAAAATAACTTTGTTTATAGGATAATATAGGGTTATAGTTTTCAGTTAAAATATATTATAAAATATATGAAGTGCCAGCCAGGCACTTAAAAGGAGTGTGTATTGTTTTTTTGTTGAGGCCTAAAATGCCAGATTTCTAGGACTAGGACTAGGCCTCAATGTCCTCCATGTCCTCCTCGGAATCTTCCTCCACTTCATCCCTTTCAAAAGCCCCATTGGTAAGTCGTTGGTTGTGGTATAAGAAGACCAGGGCTTTGAGGCTGTTGTTTGTAATTGATCTCCTTCGGCTGGACAGCACCAGCTTGTAGATGCTGTTGCTTCGTTCAGCATCTGCTGAGTTTATGGTGACATCTTTGTATCATTTGGCCAAGACGCTCAAGTCTCTCTTGCAGCCCATCCCAGAACACATCCAAATCCACTGCTCCAGACGCTGAAGCTCTGACTGCTGCTGGACCCAGGCAGATGAAGTAGGAATCCAGTTCATCTTTAGGAACAGCACTGAAGCCTGGGATGTATTTGTAGCTGGACACACTGTCATTCATAAATGCAACGTGACAAGGATCAAACACCCTGACCTCTTGAAGGAAATTAATGGTAGGTTGTCCATCTGACATGTACTTGCCGAGTTTCTCCTCTGCATTGTTGTATGCCTGTTCCACTGTGTTGAGGATATGTGTCTTGATGGCAAGAGATAGGCCAAGGCCCTCAAAGTACTGTGCACATACTTCATACTGTAGCTCTGTAGCAAAGTTCATCTGCAGATCCTCCAGGTAGTCAAAAATCTTGCAGGGTCATAGGGCGTCTGCTCTGGAAGATGTCCAGAAGCTGAATGATTACTTTGCACTTGTCTACCATGATGCTGATCTGGACTTGCAGACTTTGAGCCATATCTGGATTTTGTAGTATTTCATGGAGTCTCTCCACAGACTGTGGAGACTGTGAACCGTTCATCCCAGACATCCTCCGCTCCAAACTCACCCAGCTCACTGTACCAGCCCCCACCTGTTAGTGGATCACAAACTTCCTGACAGACAGGAGGCTCAGGTGAGGCTGGGGAGCATCACATCCAGCACCCGGACAATCAGCGCTGGCGCCCTCCAGGGGTGTGTGCTCTCCCCACTGCTCTTCTCCCTCTATAAGAACGACTGCACCTCAGGAGACCTGTCTGCCAACACAGACACCATCATCAAAAAGGGCCAGCAGAGGATGTACTTCTTGCGCCAGCTCAGGAAGTTCAACCTGCCTCAGGAGGATCCAATTTTACACTGCTATTATTCAGTCTGTTCTTTGTACAGCCATCACAGTCTGGTTTGGATCAGCCACCAAACAGACCAGGAACAGACTACAACAAATAGTCAGGACTGAAGAATCATCGGTGCAAACCTGCCCTCCATTCAGGACTTATACATGCCCAGAGTCAGGAAACGGGCAGGAAACATCACTGCAGAGCCATCAAACCCTGGACACAACATGTTCCATCTTCCCCTCTGGTAGGCGCTACAGAGCTCTGTATGCCAAAACAACCAGACACAAGAACAGTTTCTTTCCACAGGCTGTCATTCTGATGAACAGTTAACACCAGTCACAGAGTGTCAGGAACGGTCCCTGTGCAATAACCCTGTGACACAAACGTCCACTGGACCTGTATATTATACTGTATATTCTCATTGTTTACAGTTTTTTTCAATTGTTTATAC
Source organism: Oplegnathus fasciatus (assembly GCA_003416845.1). Classification (NCBI taxonomy): domain Eukaryota; kingdom Metazoa; phylum Chordata; class Actinopteri; order Centrarchiformes; family Oplegnathidae; genus Oplegnathus; species Oplegnathus fasciatus. The sequence goes on along the minus strand of NTHP01000387.1, from coordinate 63,418 downwards.
ACTAAAACTGGTACTTGAGACACAATGACCACAACCTGTAACTCATGTACCAACCCCCTGAACCAATTCTGCTAAAATACAAGCACATTTCCTGCTTTACACTCAGACTGCAGTTCTAAACCACACTTTTTTCAAAACACTACACACAATTCTCTACATCTGGCACAATCTTCTTTCTTGTGTTCACTTGGAGCACACTGCCATTCAAAATGCTT
>NTHP01000387.1:49504-60671 GCA_003416845.1 Oplegnathus fasciatus | reverse complement strand
TGTATGTGTGTGTGTGTGTGTGTGTGTGTGTGTGTGTCATTTGAAGACAAAATTTCACTTTAAGAAGACATAACATTGTTTTGAATGCAGTGTTTGCTTTTGCAAGTGATTTTTGGAGTTTGGGGTTTTATGTGTGAATTTTTGTATTTGTGCTTGCATGCTTTCAGAAAACCTGTGTAAGCAATTGAGGAAAAATTGGAAATACACTGTTTTTATCATTTCACAGACCTGAGAACAATATACTGTCATATCCACCTACTGTACCTCATAAAGTAACTTGTTACAATAATCATATTTATTTCAGCATCCTTTGCACTCTACATCATAGCACAATTGTCTTACTGCTTACATTTGTTATTGTTGTTGTTATTGTTTTTCATATGTATGTACAGTATATATACACTTTATATATACATATTTATATCTGTACATGTACATTGGATGTAATCAATTACAGTATTGGAATGCATAGGACTGACTTGCACATAGTTATAGCGCAATTCTTTGACTCTTTCTGAGTTTTCCTCAAATGGCATCCTATAGACCTGCTTCATTGGTAGGTGGTTTCACTGTAGGACACGGTCAAGTGTTAATAAACTCACCCGGTCAGTATTTTGGAGTATGCCTTGGTCTTCAGTGATTTGACTTTGTATTTGCTTTAGTGTTATTGCATTGTTTGCTCTAACCACATTGACTATTCCAGTCTCCTGTTGAGGTGTCAAAAGTCTTCCACCGCGACATGGTGTAAAACAGTAATAATACTGTACATTGACAAAATAGGAGTACAGTTCGCAATTTCATATATATATGAAACATATTTTTACAGTATTCAACAGTATTCATTGAGTATGGTCTTGATATGCAGTACTACAGTAAAGAGAGTAAATTTCTTACCTGTTCTCATTTCTGTATGTCCAGATGATTGAAGCCACAGTGAAGTGGCTCAAGTTTGGCTGGACTCTCAGCCCTGCCTCCCACATCGTCAGACCATGATTGACCACGTGGTCAACCACAGTGGCCCATATTTCATCAGAGGCAATTGCTGTCTTAGGTCGTAGTCTTGGTGCTCCTCTTGCTCTTGCTCATCCTCCTTGTCCTCGTCTTCCTCCTCTGACTCTCACTCCTCTCACTCTACCTCTCTCTGCAAAGTTGCCATCCATTGTTCTCCAACACAGGAGAGCTCACCTTTTACTGTAATTTGTTGTTTTATATCTGCATTGGGTGGTACTTTTGATTTATCCTGAACAGATTTCGTCTATGGCTCCAAAAATGCTTGAACCGGCCCTAATCACAAGGCTCCATAAAGCTACACACAATCACGGCAACCGACTGTTGTTTGGCAAGAAATAGTTCCAGAATGTAACTCTGTAACTTTTTACAATTGCCAACTCACATTTCTCTACACTGAGTTCACTTTTTAAAAACTCTTCACACATGCAGCTCAGCACAACATTTAATCTCACATCCAAAATGCACTAATGCAAACAAAACACTTCATACATATCTCAGAATCAACTCTTGTACCCGAACATTTATAACATTTGTCTGCCAACAGAAACATTTTGTCACTCATTATATAATGACCATAAAAATCACTAACAACAGGTAGTAGTATGACATTATTGCCTTTGTAAAAGTCACTTATTTATTTAGCATTAACCAAGATTCCATTACAACAAAAATAAGGCCACTTCTTTATTGCATGGATTGTGCCACCTTACAATATGTCACAGAAGTTACAGTTTTTACAATTGCTAACAAGCGTTTACCTAAGATACTTTTTCTAAACTCTTAACACAGCTACATCACACAATTAGTCAAATAGTTAATTTTCTGCTCAAAACCACATTTTGTCCATTAAATACCAACTCTACATTACAAAATGCAAAAAAACTTTACATACACTAACTCTATCAAAACACAGCAAACCCGACTCAATATCAAATCATTCTTGCAAAACACTAGCACATTTTCTATACAAGAGGAGCATACAGTCAATCATAGCACAATGACTTTCAAAATTCTAACCTTTGATGGCATTACAAAAACTGCATTACTTTTCGTGTTTCAGTGCTACCTGCATACAATAGACAATGTGAAATCCATTGTTTTTTATGATTCAGTTTCCTTTTACTGGAAACCCCCTCTAATTTTTGGTTGAATGTCGAATGTGTGCATTTTGGGCAACATACTATCTAAAAGTGAATGAGTCGTCTTTACTTTATAGAATGTACAGTAGAAAAAAATAGTAAGTGACAGAATTGCTGCAGTAAAATCTTTATTAGCAACATGAAATTGCTGCCAGTGATCAACAAAAAAATCCAACATACATGGCCTTTGTGTATTTTATTTTTACACATTTGGAACCAAATATGGTAAAAAAAANNAAAAAAAAAAGTCACAGAAGGGAAAAACATAAAAATGCACAGTCCCTTTCTAATCTATACGATCTTAAGCATTTTGCCACATGTTTTCGTCCACATCACATCTTATGTCGTCTCTCACTATAAACCTTTTGCATGGAAAGGCTTGGCATGTCTTATCACCCCTGGCACTCTTGTGCACACACAACTGAGATTTCTCTGCAGCCGGCATCTATTGCATCCAGGAGGGACATTTGGTCATGTGGCCGATGATCATACACTTTCCACCTCCAGGCAGAAAAATGGGTTGAGGAAAGGTGAGTAGGGGGGTAGGAAAAGGGAAAACCATCCTTGGATGGGCTGCAGACCAGTTTGTGATTGCATGTGAATGGTGGAATGCTACATTGTCCCATGCAATCACAAATGTCTTCATGTTTCCTTCCACCTGTTCCCTTTCTGCTTCTGGTACCAGTTGTTGGTGGAGGTCATCTCATAACTTGAGAAGGTGCTCAGTGTTGTAGGGACCAATCTGGCATTTCTGCAGGACCAAACCACCACTCGAGATTGCAGCATACATTGTGATATTTGCTCCTCTCTGACCTGGCACATCAACGGTGACCCTTTCCCCGTTTCTTCCCCATTGATGTGTTTTTGCCAGGTTAAACCCTGCCTTGTCTACATAAGTGATTTCATGTGGGGTCTGACTAGCCTCCAACTCCATGACTCTCTGGAGGAAATCAAACACAGTATGTGCAAATGCTTTTCATTATGTCCTACGTGTGTACTGTAACCCATTAACATGTAGAGTAGCATAGTGTAAAACTTACTATAAAACAAAACATGTTGGATAGACACCATATCTGGACCCTCACTGTTCCTTCCAAAAACTCTGTGTTTGGTCAGAGTCCCAGCAATGGTAGTCAGGCTGATGCTTTCCACATTGTGAAATACCAGGTTGTCCTCTACAGTTCTGGTCTGAATTTTTCTTAGTTTTATTGCATTGCCAGCAATGACCAATCCTACAATAGCATGTTCTTGGTCTTCACTGAGGAGCTTTCCTCTTGTAAATACAACAAGAAAGATCCATAATTTTGCTATTGGGCTTGTATATAAAGAAAATTTAAGCCTTTTAGAAACGTGTTAATTGACTGCATATTGTGTGAAAACAACATGAATTGTGTTAATGGTATGGTCCACAACGGATGGATGTTGTGCTAATTGTGTTTAGAGTTTTGAAAATGTGAATACATATTGGACAAATGGATATTAGCGATTTTTTTTTCCATTTTTGCATAGAGTAAGTCCACAAAATTAAATTATGTGTTAAGTAATTCCAGTAATGCAATACAAAACTGTATACACTCTTTACGCATACCTGTATAGTATAGCTACATACTGTATATATAGACGGCTGACAAATTAAAGGAAAAACCAACATAAAGTGTCTTAGTAAGGTGTTGGGCCACCAAGTGCCGCCAGAACAGCTTCAGTGCACCTTGGCATTGATTCTACAAGTCGCTGGAACTCTACTGGAGGGATCAATCATTTGGTGTTTTGATGATGGTAGTGGAGAGCGCTGTCTACCACGTCGGTCCAAAATCCCCCATAGGTGTTCAATTCGGTTGAGATCTGGTGACTGCAAAGGCCGTAGCATATGATTCACATCATTTTCATATTCATCAAACCATACAGTGACCCTCGTGCCCTATGGATGGGGGCATTGTCATCCTGGAAGAGACCGCTCCCATCAGGATAGAAATGTTTCGTCATAGGATAAGGGTGATCACTCAGAACAACTTTGCATTGATTTGCAGTGACCCTTCCCTCTAAGGGGGCAAGTGGACCCAGACCATGCCAGCAAAATGTCCCCACAGCACAACAGAGCCACCAGATCCCCTCACTGTGGGGGTCAACGATTCAGGTTTTTCCCTTAATTTGTCACCTGTCCGTAGAAATACATCAGTGCTAGTCAACCCTGCCTTCTGCATTTGGGCACAAGTTTGTGCTTCTGTCTTCTCTTACAATACACCTGGGAAAAGATTTTTTTGGCATGCCTGATCCATCCCTTTCAATCTTCTGCAGATATGTATGTCCAGACATCCAGCATTCACTGCGTTCAAGAGGGACATGTGATCACTAAGCTGGTGGTCATAAACTTTCCTCCTCCATGAGGAAAAAATTCCTCTGTGGGGTTGAGGAATAATGGAAGGAAAAGTGACACCATCCTCGGATGGGCTGTAATCTACAGAGCCCCAGAAGGGACATGGAAGGAAAGAAATCAAAGGTAAAAAAAACAAAAAAACATGTACTTTTTTATTATGTCATTGTACTCCTGGGTCAGTTCAGCACCATGGAAACAACCACAACTATGGAGCACAAAATAACGTCATCTAAGTTAGGCATAAATACGGCAGTGACGTTATTGTTTATACACATAGATATCTACGACATAACTACATCATGATGCCAATTTGTAAGAAGCCTGAATTCATGCTTTGTCTGGTCTGTCCCAGCTTTATGGTCATACTGTACCCTATAATAGTAATATAATAGGTACCCAGTAGTTAAAAATAACTACAGTATAAGTTCTTTGTAAGATCCCAAATTTTTACCCCCTTATTCCATAACTTCACATCTTGTTTCCCCAGTACCTACCCAGATCAGAGTATGCTTTGTGACGAGAGTATTCTCTGAAGTATTCTCTTCAGATGTCTCTCAGTTATGTGAAAACCGTGCCTACTGCCAAGCACTGTCCAATCCAATGGCCATTTTGAGATCAAAATAAAAGTCTATCAGTCCCACAGGTGTGTGCACTCCATTGTTGTGGTTGTTTCCCTGGTGCAGAGATGACCCGGAAATACATTGACCTAAATGAAAAACTTTTGCGAGATCTCGCAAAAAGTACATTTTTGTGGGTTTTTTACCTTCGATTTTTTTTCTTCCATGTTCCTTCCAAGGCTCTGTTCACAACATTAGGTTCTGAACATAAATTTAACAGTTTTGACAATAGTATGTAAATATGTGCTAAATGGAGTACAAATGCACAGAGTTGTGGTGGTGGTTGAGTTTGAGTGAGAAAACAGTTTATGAATTTTGAAAGATGTCACTGAATGCATTCTGCATGAAAGCACTGAAAAATGATCTACAGTTTAGTCCACATTTACTTCTGTTGTGCTGACTGTGTGAATAGTTTTGAAAAAGTGCACTTGGTATTTATATTTATTTTTTATTTTACCTTTTTTTTTTTACCAGGAAGTCCCATGGAGATCAAAAATCTCTTTTTGAAAAATCTCTTGGCCAGAGAGACATGGCCAAGGTAGCAGCCGTACAAAATCACAGCATATTAAAATGCAACATATACAACAGCTATTCAAACCCAGTGGCCTCTCAAGAAAAACGACGACATGCCTCCACATTCTTTCTGATGCCCTTAAATGCCTCAATATCCTCCTGCTTCCTTTTAAGTGGCAAATCACTGCAAAACTTTGCCTGAGAAAATGTAAACATAGGCTCTTCCGGTCTGCGTGCCGTAAATGGCTTCGTCTGATTTCGCGGGGAATCTGATCCGGGGACAGGCATCAAGAATAACTATACAGAAATAGCCAGTCTTCTCGCTGATGGTCTCATTTGCTTATATAGGGCATATAGAGTACATATACAGTATTAAAACCAGTTAAAAACTCCTTGTCGCTTCTTTTACAGCTTCGGGTACCTTTTTTACCAAAAGAATCACTTTGCCTATTAGACTATTAGAGTTAAAATGCATTGTTTCTCCCTTTCCTCTAGTGGTATCTATCCATACAGATGATTTTTGTTTTACTTGCCCAGGTTTAGAGATATGATGAGTTTTCTTACGGACTTAGGTGAAAAGAAGTTACAATGAAAACTGTTCACAGTGTGTTCTGAATATTATTTGGATTAAAGGGGACACTGTTTCCAGAAAGAGATGTTGCTGCAGAACTTTTAAAAAGTATTTCAATGCTGTGAGCAACAAAAACAAAACAATCCAATCACCTCCACTGTATTGGGAAGAGGCAGAAATCTCAGAGACAGACATCTTAAAACCTGAACAAATAAAACCAAAACTATCTGCATGTACAGATCTAAGTGAGAGAATATATATATATATAAGGCAAGCAAGGTAAATCAGAACAGAACAGAAAACAGTCAAACAACTGCAGAATTAACTCTTGCTGCGTTGCCTCCGTCTTTCTCACTTCCCTAAGAAACTATGAGGAGAAATAAAACTGCATTCCCAAACGCAGAGAGAGAAGGGATAAAAGACACACGGACTGTATATCATATACTCTTACTCCCACTCCCAGCGCAGGAAAGGTGTGCAGCACAGCTCAGTTCAGCAAGCAGGTCAGTGCTTCAAGGTCCTATGCTGGCTGACTGACAGTTTGCTCTCACAGGTCTGAGTGGCCTGAGCATTTCATGTGTAAACCAGCACTGGTCTGGCGAGTTTCAGATGTCATGAAGAGGAGCTGGCAGGCAGAGAGCAGCCACAGTAGATGCAGTCCGACGCTCCCAGGCCCCGGAGCAAACACACCAACACAAATGCCTGCTCAGGCAACCGAAAGAGGTGACAAAACACATCAGGTAACTTTGCCTTTCCGGATGGTTCCCACCCTCTCCTGTCACGGATGCGAGATGCTTTCCATCAGACTTTAATAGTCATTGAAAGTGACAGGCACCTTTCCGAGGTAGGAGCAGTGGAGGTGTTTAACTGGTCATGCTGATGCAGCAGATGCCAACTAGTAGCTACCAGTGAGAGAAAACAGAGTTGTAAATATTGATATTGTTTCGTCCTCAGAGGTCATTAAAGCAATTAGATGTTCATGCGCACGAAGGACAGATGTCAGGAGAAAAAGAGAGCGTAATTAAGAAAGCAAAGCTCATTAGTGGCCCTGTTGATGTTGAATAGGACAACAGTTTAGGTCTGACTGCTTCTCATTCTATTCAGTTGTATACATTGAATGGCAAGGCAATTGCAAATTAGTCTCTTATCTGGGCTGGCTGAAAAGACCAAAGATCTATATCACAATTAATTGTCAAAGTTACCTCTGTAATATTAAACTTAAAAAAAATATCTCTTTTAATACACCTGTGCACAAGATTCTCTATTCTCCCAGTGCAGCTCATATTAAAGGGAAACTATAACGCAGTTATATAACACTGCACTCACTAAAGTAATGGGTGAGACCTCGGAATGTAGCAACATTGCTTAAAGGTCCAACAGGGCAAGAAAAACATTGTTGAAATAAAAGCCCAGGAGGTTTTTGTTTTTGTTTTTTTTTTCCTTCGAGTGTTCAAGTGCCCCCCTAAGAGAGAACCCCAGCTGTGACCTATTCACATTAAAGCAGAAAGAATAGCCTCTTCCTCTGCCACTTTGCTTGGCACAGGAGTCTTGTGGAGGGATTGGAGAAGTCTGCGTAACTAATGTATTGGAAATAAATAATACCTTTGCGTTAGTTTCTAACTGTGAGTTTTACAACCAATTATTATCTGTTCTGGTTGCCAAGCAAAATGATTGATAAAGACCTACCACTGCACACTGGAACGCTGTTAATAGTAGTTTGATCCCTACAGAGGCTCAAACTGTGTTTTTGTAACAAATCCTGTAGCTGTAACTGAAGGCTGATATTTCTCAACATTTTTTTTTATTTGGTCTTTCTTAGATATGATATTTGATATATGATAGTTACACTCAGAAACACTCCTTATTAATTTGTCCGCCATCTTTAATCGCAGCACAACCAATATTCTTCAGTGATTGGCTGCACACACAAAGGTCAGTGAAGATCAGTCCAAGTTCAACACATTTAAACTTTCAACGCACTACAGTTCTGCACTGCATATCTTAGCACAGGACCATGGCAACAGACAGCATACAAAATAATGAATGAGACGAGTGCAAAACCAGCTTTTGGCTGGACTGCAGCAAAGTGGGGCCAGCCCTATGAACGCGAAGGTCAGTCTCTGACTTACTGAGTAATAAGTTATAACATTGGTCAGTCGAGTTTCCCCTTTGGCCGTTGCTCTTTCAAAATGTATAGGCACAAACAGTCCTGAATTATCTCCTCAGGAGACGTTTACAGCAAGGTGCCTCAATTAAGCTTTGTTTATGCTTGCATGAGACACCAAGGCACGGGCCTCCCCACATGCGCATGAGCTACGAGCTCGCATCAAGGCGTTTATTCTCAGCACGTTATCTTTTGCAGTGTTCTCCGAAATGCAAGTGGGTATACAAAAACAACATTCTGTGAAGAAGGAAGAAGTCAACAAATGTTACAGGAAGAACGCCATAGACCAGATATAGCTGCTCTGCTATAGAAGCTCCTCAATGCTATCCATCATCCATCCATTCTCTTCTTCAGCAACGTTTTCCAGCTCCTACAGGGGGATCTCGAGGCATTCCCAGGCCAGATGAGATATGTAATCCCTCTAGCGTGTTCTGGATCTGCCCCAGGGTCTCCTACCAGTTGAATATGCCCGGAAAATCTCAACAGGCCCCTTTTGACATGAAGGAGCAGTGGCTCTACTCCGAGCTCACTCCTGATGTCTGAGCTCTTCATCCTACCTCTAAGGCTGAGCCCAGCCACCCTACGGAGGAAACTCATTTTGGCCACTTGTATCCGCGATCACATCCTTTCGGTCACTACCCAAAGCTCATGACCATAGGTGAGGGTTGGAGCATAGATCGACTGGTAAATCACTGCTAAAAGCTATACCTTCCGGCTCAGCTCTCTCTTCACCACAACAGTCGGGTACAATGTCCGCATTACTGCTGCCACCGCACCAATCCGCCTGTCCATCTCACGCTCCATTTTGCCCTCACTTGTGACCAAGACCACAAGATACTTGAACTCCTTCACTTGGGGTAGTAAACCCACTCCCAACCCAGGGGGAGCAGTCTACCATTTTCCAGCAGAGAACCATGGCCTCAGACTTGGAGGTGCTGACTCTGATCCCAACTACTTCACACTCAGCTGCAAACCGCCCCAATGAGTGCTGGAGGTCCCAGTCTGATGAAGCCAACAGAACCACATCATCTGCAAATAGCAGAGACACAATTCTGAGGTCCCCAAACTGGATACTCTCCTCCCCCCAGCTCCACCTTGAGATCCTATCCATGAATACCACAAACAGAATCGGAGACAAAGGTCAACCCTGACAGAAAACGTATTTACCTTTGTGTCGAGAATATGGACATAGCTCTCATTTTGGTTAAATAAGGACTGGATGGCTCGTAGCAATGGCCCTGGTACCCCATACATCCGCAGTACCCCCACAGGACTCCCCGGTAATTGGAGCACACCCTCCGGTCCCCCTTTTTAAAGATGGGAACCACCACCCCAGTCTGCCACTCCACAGGCACTGTCCTCGACCTCCACGCGACACTGAAGAGGTGTGTCAGCCAAGACAGCCCAAACATTGTCCAGAGCCTTCAGCAGCCACGGTGCCTTGCCGTTGAGAAGCCTCTTGACTACCTCAGAGACCTCTGCCAGTGATATGGGTGAGGCTTCCCCCAAGTCTTCAGGCTCTGCGTCATCCACAGAGGACGTGCTCTTTCCACAGCTTAACAATTTCCCCAGTCTGGGCCGGGCCTTGCTTTCCCTTCCTGAGTCATCTAACGGTTTGCCAGAACTTCCTTGAGGCCAACCGAAAGTCCTTTCCATAGCCCCCCTGAACTCCTCCCTCCCTTTAGCTTTGGTGACCATCAAAGTCACTGCTCTTCTGGCCTCCCGGCACCTATCTGCTGATTCAGGAGACCCCTGGGCCAACCAAGCCCGAAAGGCCTCCTTCTTCAGCTTGACAGCCTCCATCACCACCGGTGTCCACCAGCGGGTTCTTAGGTTGCCGCCACGACAGGCACCGACGACCTTCTGACCGCAACTCCTAGTAGCCGCCTCCACAATGGAGGGATGCATGAGAAATTCTTCTGGAAGTGGGAGTTGAAGACCTCGAGGACAGGGGCCTCTGCCAGACATTCCGTCACCCTTGTCACAACCTGGCTCTGGGGCCATGTCAAATAGGGAAGATACACCATTTTAACAGTTAAACAAAAGTGATTTATTTTACAAAACAGATGGATCAGTTGCTCAATTGAACATAAATAAGATGTGGAGTATGAGTATCAGTGGAATCAGCAGTGTAAGGTGTGCATGAGTGATGGAATGGTGTGTGTATGTTGTAAGGTGCATAAATGAGCACAAGAAGAACAAAAGTAATGCTGCTGTCCTCACACAACTGGCAGGGTGCCTGCAAAAGAACAAAGGAGACGGAGTGAGAGCAAAGCAAACCAGCAAAAGTGAAGAGAGGAAGCATGAGCCTAGGACCTTGTTTTTTACAGGCTTGTGACACTGGGCCCAGGTGTCACCAGGAGGCACTAATTAGCAACCTGCCCACCAATGAAATGCAATGCCTGGGAACGCAAGACACTGCTGAATAAACAGCAGGGGTTGCCACACCCTCACTACACCTTTGGGTTTACCAGGTCTGTCCAGCAGTCTCCCCCGCCATCTGATCCAACTCACCACCATGTGGTGATCAGTTGACAGTTCTGCCCCTCTCTTCAGCCAAGTGTCCAAGACATATGGCCGCAGATCTGAAGATACAACCACAAAGTCGATCATTGATCTTTGACCTTTGGTGTTCTGCTACTAGGTACACTTATGAACCACCCTATGCTCAAACATGGTGTTTGTTATTGCCAATCCATAACTAGCAGAGAGGTCCAACAACAAAACACCACTCAGGTTCAGATCAGGCAGGCCGTTCCTCCCAATCAACCCCCCCCC
>NTHP01000387.1:0-41407 GCA_003416845.1 Oplegnathus fasciatus | reverse complement strand
AAAAAAATAGAATAAAAATAGGAAGTAAGTAAAAAGCAAATACTGCGACAGTCAAGAAACTTAAATAAAATAGAAAAAATAAATAAAATATGGAAAAATATGTACAATATATCTGTTTTTAAAATTAAATGAAAGAGCTGTACAGTTTGTGCAGTAATGTGCAAGATACTGACCAGGGAATATGCAAAAGTTCACAGTATGAAGTACAGAGAAAATGTATAGAAATGATAATACAGAGGATGTGAGTTAATATAATACATAGAGTCAGATGTGGAGGCTTTACGTTAATGTAACATGAAGTCACTATCGGGGTGGGATAAATGTCATAATGAGCTTATGTGCAGTTGATCAGTGTGTCATACTGAGCATTTTGAAATATGAATGGAGTTTGAACTGTATCCAGAGGCTGAGATATAAATAGAATTGATATCGATGGGAGTGTAGCCCCTGAAAAGTTTTTATCAATAACATTAAATATTCTATATATACATATATATTACATATTAAGATGTTAATACTCAAAAAAACAGCTAATCAGCTTCATCAGGACTTTGTGGGTGTGGTTTGATGAAGACTTGATTGACAATAGCCTGACAATATAAGCATACAGCCCCCAACTGTTATTAGATTTTGATTCAAATGTTTCAGAATTCGAACTGGTGCATGGAAGCACTTGATATCGCCTTTATGTAACAGAGCTCTGCCCACTTCAAACCAGTGAGAATGACAGAGAGAAAAACACAAATATAGAATTATTATTGTATATTATATTTTATTATTGTAAAAAAAATTGATTGATTTAATATTTTAAAATACTGGGGTGTTGGGGGTCGCAGTTGTCTCAATTTTGTCTGAGGAGGGCCCACAGGGTCAGACTTTAAAAACACCTGTCTTAAAGAATAGGTTTACATTTTTTTCCAAGTCTGTCATAAAATACTCACATGCCCATATGTACATTAAAAGCATCATTGGTCGTTGTAATTGTTCTTCCTGTCCATACTGACTGCAAATATGCCTTTCTAAAACGATTTTAATGTAATGGGGAACAAATCTACAGTCCACGTTCTGTGCAAAAATGTATTTTGTATGTATTATTCTTGCTGTCATTTCAATTATGTGCACTACTGTCCTTCCAGGCGTCTCCTTTCCTCTGCTGACTACCCTCTGAATGTGAAATCAAAACGGTCTTAGACAGTCATGACCATCTGCACTGTTCTCCATCGCTGCACGAAGCTCGCCAGCTCCACCTTCTTGTCTCGTGGTTATCTCAGTCTCAGCAGAGCACCAAATTGTTAATGTTTTACAAATCTCCCACATAAGACAATAAATAGTTTGACTCTGTAAAACATACAGTATATCAACTAACCGCACTATTCACCCACACGGTGAGTCACAGTACTGACCCTTAGGTCACTACTATTTGAAGTGCTGAACCAGATGATAATATGTTCTAATGAAGTGCAGCTTTGCATCTGACTCAAAATAGCACCTTAACTCCCAAGAAACTAAAAGTTTTTTCTCTGGAAAAGATTCACTTCATCTCTTCTTGAGGCAGCACCTTTTAGCCACCTTTGACCCAGTCAGACTGTTATAGATGTCAAAATCCAGCCTTACAGTCAGGACACAGGCTCTGAATATTGAGAACATAGATTGGTTTAATTGAATTTCCAGTGTCCTCCAGTCCGAGTCACCAGAGTAGAGATAATTCCCTTATCCACATCAATGCAGGCCCTCTGCTGGGCTCAGTGAAAGGGGCCATGGACCTGCTGTTTGCTGGCAGGATCTGCCACAATCAATTACACAAGCCTTGTTAAATACCCCCGTGATTTCCTGACTCCACTCACCCCACACTGACAGTGAACTAAGTTAAAGGAACCAAACAACAGCCGCTGAGAAAAATAACCCCAGATCATTGTCCGGCTACAGTGCAATTTGGTGTCTTAAGATGGCTTAAGCTGGCTGAAGTAATGCCACGAGATGCTGAACTTGTGCTCGATGATGTGGGCTGTCCTGCAGCTAGCTGGGGGTCTGATGAGGAGGGCTGAGCATTGCCCCCATAGTAACCACCACATAGCTGTGTTGCCTCACCAGCTGGCTCCTGGGCTCCTTTCATCCTGCCCGCTCACCCAAGCGTCCATTCTGGGCTCAGGCTGATGCCAACACACACTCACACACACAAATAGAGGCTTACGCATGCAAGACATTGTTGGAATACAGTCAAAATAACGGTACTTTAATATTTCCCAACTTTGTTTCTATTCTCCAGTGAGAACACAAACCATGTTTTACCCTTCTGAATTCAGCTGACAATCACAAATGCAAAAAACACATATAGTTTATTTTACCAAATGTGTTTACTGCATCTGTGTATCGTATGGCTGTTGTTGCATTTTCATATTAAACTACTTAAAAGTGTATTAAAAGGCTAAAACCAAAGACATAAATCTTTAAAAACAAATTCAGCAAAGAAATGCACAGCAAATATAGAAATTCTCCAAGTCGTATAGAACAAAACAAAACGGTAACACTTTTTATGAATGTCATGTCTATAATGCACTATAAGCACATTCATTAGACATTATAATGCATTTATAATGCTTTATAAAATTCTTTATAAATGATTATAATCATGCATGACAACTTATAACAAGGTTTATAAAGTATAATAAGTGGTGGACATAATGTATTATAAATTCAGCACTCATAATGCTTTATACTTCCATGCAAAAGTGCTGGGTTACACAGCACATTGTAACTACCATAACTTTAGCCAGTTATAAAGACACATAGAGAACGTATCATAACAGATTATAAATTCTAGGGGTCTTAAATGGAATCATGTCTTATAAGCATCAATAATATGCTGTTGCATGACTTTGTGAACTTCAAGTAAAGTGTCAGCACTCTATAAGGCTATTAGCAATTGTATGATACTATAACACAATTATGAGGACTTATGAGCAGTATTTGCTGGCTGCAAGTAAAATGTAAGACTAAAAAAAATTCAAAAAAGTGTTTATCAAAGCCATGTCAAGTCTTTATTTTACAAAACACAAAACTTCACATTTTAATTCAAACAGAAAATGGCACCATCACACCAAACACACTGGCCAATGGTACACAACACTGGGGTAGTATTGGGCAATCTCTATGGGCAGAAATATGTGTCACAAGAAACTGAATTTGAATCATTTATATTTGAAATTGAATTTATTAGTTTGGAACTGAATTCCAATAAACTTGAAACTGAAAATAATATTATGAAATTGAATTCAGTTGCTCTGAAACTGTCAAATCAAACTGCAACTTTAGAAGATACTACTGCCAATTAAACTTAACAAAGAACTTACAGCTAAATGTTTTTCCAAAGACTTAATAGTTATTTTTTGTTTTCAAAAGTGCTTCTGAAGTGTTGATTTTTTTCCTAGATGTGGACAGCTCCTCCTTTTCGTTTGTACTTTGCATTCTGGAGAACACTTTTTTTGTCTACACATTGGCTGTTTTGACTATGGTTTGTCACTTTCTCAGCGCACACTACACACTAAATCAAAATTTGCTTACCATTAGCATGCAGTATGGATTTGGAACAGGGCTAACATCACACGTCCACTTGTTCATTAGTTCATAGTGTCCCCTGAAAATTCTGTATCAGGTTTTATATTGTATACCACTTGCAATGTTTCTGTATCTGCTTGAGTTTTCTGTATTTGCAGCCCATTTCTTTATGCTGCGTATATGTTGTCAAGGGTTTTCTTAATTTTCTTGTATTTTATTTATTTGCTTTTTTAAATAAATGCGACATACTTGTTCTCAAAATGGTTAAAATCTTTTTTATATGTGCTGCTTGTGTTTTGTGCATTTGCATGTGTTTCCACCATGTAATAATGTATTTTCAGGTTATCTAAAATAACTTTTCCTTGTTATTTAGTTTATAAGAGAGTTTGTGGTTTTCTACACTTAAATTCAAGCTGCCATTGATTTTAACTTGTCCTTAAATAGAGCTCTCAGCGTAAATCCTACCCACCAAAAAGAAATGGCAGTAATCAAATTCTTTGAGCTGTGGCTATCTGAAATTATAAATGAAAGTTTTTGAAGTTTTCTAAGAGTTCACTGTTGAAAGCCAACTGTGGTTATTTTACTGTATGTCAGTCAGTTCTTTCATGCAGACCAATAGAGGCTCTTTGTGTGTCCAAGATTTTAAAAAGTGTCATCTCTTACAAAGTTTCTATGAAGCAGCAGCTCTGATTGGATATGCTATCGTCTCTGATGTGTAAGATGATTTTTCTCTTTTGTTGGCTGCTGTATAGAGACAGGTTTAAGTGCCTTGGTGTAACTCCAATTCACCCCCATGTTCAGCACTCTCCCATGGCCTCTTCTCCATTTCCAGTGCCCAGGAAAAAATATGTCATTGTGAACCCTGACCCCACCCTGATCCACATCCACTCTCCATCAGGAAGCCAAACACATGCCTGAACAATTAACTCCTGCACTGCCATCAATTTAGCCCAGAGAGAAGAAAAGATTGAGTCACCCAGGTTCAGGCAAAAAAGAAATGGGTAAAAACACGAGGATAAAAGGGTTTTCTTGAAAAAGAGCGAGAAAAAAACATGTTTTTCAGTCCCTGCAAAGTAACTGTCACTGGAGTGACAAGGAGACACTATTGAGAGCCTCCGTTCATTCAGCCGGTTTGTCTGAACTGTTCAACAAACAATTACAGGGAGTCATGAGGGTTATGTTTATCTTAAGACCAGGCCTGTGAGGAGCTGCCTTAAAAGCCATAGTGAATTTAAGAGGCAAGTACATCTGCTTCATAAACTTGTGATGTTGGGTCTCTGTATTGATTCCTGTTCAACGTAGCAGTTTATGGTCAGCAGGAGGCTGATGGCAGCGTGACCTACTGTCTGCTGAAGTTACACTGAAGCAGCTGTATCTGAAGCAGATACATTCTGCTCACATTGGCCTTGTATAAAAAACAAGATATCAGCCTGTCAAAACCATTCATCTGGTGTGAAAGATTTATAGTATAATGAAAGTTAATTGATCTCATTTTGATTGTGGAACTTATCAATATTCAACACCCAGAGAAGGCATTGGAGGTTCATGCTTATCCCCAAGGTTCAACCTTCTATCAGTGTGCCAGACCAACCAGTAGGAGTCACTAGATAAGCAATAAGGATGAGGCCCCTC
The DNA here is from genome assembly GCA_003416845.1 of Oplegnathus fasciatus. Lineage (NCBI taxonomy): Eukaryota > Metazoa > Chordata > Actinopteri > Centrarchiformes > Oplegnathidae > Oplegnathus > Oplegnathus fasciatus. The sequence goes on along the minus strand of NTHP01000387.1, from coordinate 36,220 downwards.
ACCAGTCTCCCACCAACAAACATGACTATGTTTGTTGGAACCAGTGCTTGACTTGGTCCAGCACTCACCATTATAAGAGGTACCCATACTTCTCTAATCCTGGTGAACACAGGTACACACTAACAACTAACCCAAGCAAAAACATAAACAGTGCCAAAAATGTCCTTGTGTTACGATCACAGGGAGGACCCAAATGCAGGACACACACACAAGGGTGGTGATTTAGAAAAGAGGTTTATTGTGGAACACCGACCCACCCACCACCCACCCCTAAATTGGCACCTCCAGGCCACAGTGGAAGTCATGGACAAGGGATGAGTCCAGGATGTGTCCTGCCTCAGCGCCGTACGTCCAGCAGCCGGCAGGCGGTGTTGGTGGGATGGTCATCGATGACACGGGGGGCAGAGGGGCCACGGCTGGAGGAGACAGTGGGCTAGTGGAAACAGGTTTTAACTGAGAGACGTGGAAAGTGGGGTGAATTCTCATGTGGGAGGGCAACTTAAGCTTAATGACAGTTGGATTAATGATGGAGTCTATTTCATAAGGCCCCACGTAACAGGGCGTGAGTTTCCGGTGGTCCTAGACGGAAGGGACGGCGATTTTGTCCTCCTGACCACACAACAGAGGTGACTGGTAGCCGACTGCACATTCAAATGGTGACATACCTGTGGCCACACTGGACAGGGGTGTGTGCGCATACTCTGTCCAAGCCAGGTGAGTGCTCCAGAATGAGGGGTTTTTGGCGGCGACGCAGTGGAGTGTCGCTACCAGGTCCTGATTTCCCCGCTCCCCTGTAGTCTGGGTATGGTAACCAGAAGACAGACTCACTGAAGCTCCCAGGGCTTGGCAGAAGGCTTTCCAAACTTCGGCAATGTACTGAGGACCCCGGTCAGAAACAACGTCAATAGGGATTCCATGGAGGCGAAACACATGATGCACCACGCACTTGCTGTATTACCCTGTGAAGGCGGGAGTCCTGTAACAAAATCCAGGGCGATGTGAGACCAAGGTCGGCCGGGGACAGGCAAGGGAGCAGGCCAGTGGGTGGCTGGTGAGAGGACTTCCCGCAAGCGCACACAGTACAAGTGGACACAAAGGAGCGGGTGTCAGCATCCATGGACGGCCACCAGAAATGCCGTTCAGGAAGGAGTCCGAAGCATCGACCTCCACCGTGAACTTATGTGAGGGGTCGGGGTGGATAAGAACAGGTGCTGACATGAAGCGTTTCTTGAGCTCGGAGAAGGCCACATCCACCTCAGAAGTCCAGGAGAAGGGGTTTGCAGGAGAGCTGAGTCGGGTAAGGGGTGTGGCCACTCGGCTGTAGTCTCTGATGAAGCAGCGGTACAAGTTAGTGAAGCCAAGGAACCGCTGGAGCTGCTTCACTGTAGTGGGCTTGGGCCACTCTGCCACTACCTGAGTCTTTTCAGGGTCCATCCCCACCTGCCCACACTCAATGATGTAACCCAGGAAGGTAACTGAACTGATGTGGACGAGAGCCTGGAAGACAGCGGGGGCATTGGTTAATCCGAAGGACATGACAAGGTACTCAAAGTGATGTGTTGAATGCTGTTTTCCAGTAGTTGCCTTCTCTGATTCTGACCAGGTGGTAAGCATTTCTTAGGTCCAATTTGGAGAAGATGGTGGCCCCTTGGAGTGGTTCAAAGGCGGAATTGGTTTTTTACTGTGATGTTATTGAGACCACAAAGAAGAAATCAGTGCCAACAGGGGAGGATGATGGCCAGATGGTGCCAGCATCTAAAGAGTCGTGGATGTATTTTTCCATGACCTCTCTCTCTGGATTGGACAGGTGGAACAAATGACTGGAAGGCAAGGGGGCTCCGGGGAGTAAGTCTATGGTGCAATCATAAGGATGATGCAGAGGCAGAGAGAGCACACTACTTACTGAAGGCCTCTCCCAGATCATGATAGGTAGAGGGAATGGCTGACAGGTCAAGAGGTTCAGAGGCAGCTCGAAGGACAGCGGCCTCTGCTGGGGCAAGGGCAGACTGTAGACAAGAGGAGTGACAGAAGGAGCTCTAGCTCACAATTTTGCCAGATGACCAGTCAATGTGGGGATTATGTAATTGGAGCCATGGCTGACCAAGGACCACTGGGCATGAGGGGAAGAGATAATGTGAAACTGGATAAACTCACGATGGTTGCCAGAGAGGATGAGATACAGGGGCTCCATGCAGTGAGTAACTCAAGAGAGAAGTTTTCCATTTAAATCATTGGAATCCAGGGGAGTTGTAAGCGGCTCGATAGCAATGCCCACCTGGGCAGCAAGATCAGCATCCAAGAAATTCTCATCCACTCCAGAATCCACTAGGGCAAGCAATAGCAGGGACTGCTGGTTCCAGAGAAGCATGGCTTCGAACTGCATTCTAGGTGGTCTGGCTCACCAGGACCCCCACAGCTACTGGTGAGTCTCCTCTTTTGAAGGGAAGGCAAGAAAATGGCCATCTTGGCCACAGTAGATGCAAACTCCCACTTTCATCTGCTGAAGGCACTCAGCCGGTGGGAAGCGGGACCCAGCTACATGGATTCCCCTCCAGGGAATGTGGGAGAGGAGAGCTGGGAGTAGCACAGGGAACTGGGGAAGGTTCAGGGCTTGCTCTCACAAGAGGTGAGGGAGCGGGGTGTGAGGGAAGCCAAGATGGAGGATGGCTAGCTCTCTCCCTATGGTGCTCTCAAAGGCAATTGTCCACCTTGATGGCTCTAGCGATAAGGTCGTCTAGACAATCAGAGTTGTCCCTAACCGCTAACTCATCCTTAGCTGAATCACAAAGCCCATGATGAAAAAATCCCTGAAGTACCCCGTCATTCCACTCGGAGACTGCCACTGAAGTCCTGAACTCCACTGAATATTCTGCTACACTACGGGAACCCTGACAGAGGGACAGAAGATGTTTCACTGCATCTCTGCCACAGGTTGGATGGGCAAAAACTTTCCTCATCTCAGAGACAAAGCTATCAAGGGAAGACTGAACTGGTGACTGATTATCCCACACCGCTGACACCCAGGCTAAAGCATTCTCCTTAAGTAACCCCATAATATATGATATTTTGGACGTATCTGTGGCATAGGTTAGCGGCTGTTGTTCGAACACTAGAGAGCACTGGATAAGGAAAGACCTGCATGTCCCAAGGTCTCCAGCGGAACACTCTGGCGCCAGGACGTGAGGCTCTCTGAACAGGTGAGCTGGAGGGGCTGGAAAGGGCCGGGAAGTCAGGATGCTGGGCTCCAGGGACAGGAGGAGTATGCGTGGAAACCTGGTCAACCTGGTTCCCAATCTGGGTTACGTAGGCTGAGAGTGTCCTTGTCTCCATGTCATCCCGGAGAACTTGATCGTGTTGGCCCATGAGGGCATCCTGGCTGGCAGACACAAGGGTGGTGATTAAGAAAAGAGGTTTATTGCGGATGCTCACAGGGTGCAGGGTGGAGATGGAGGATGGTTTGGCCGGCAAATGCAGAGGAGAGAGGGGCGAGGGAGAGTGGTGAGGTGTGGCTGGATGGAGGCGAGGGTGTGAGCATGGCTGCCTGAGGGAGAGCAGGAGCAAGCGGGCAGACAGGAGGATAGGTAGGCAGGCAGGCAGGTAGGTAGGGAGGTAGGCAGGAAGGCAGCAGGAAGGCAGGCAGGAGAGTAGTGATCCTAGGGCACAAGGAGACAAGGTGAGTGCAGGCACAAAAAACATGATACTGATTCTTAAAATATTGCATCTAAGGAGGCCGGAGACATAAAACTAACACTGTAGTTGAGACAACGATCTGGTGAAGAATGAGTGAAGAACTGGGCTAGATATACTGGAAGGTTGATGAGCTGGTGGTTTAGCAGGTGTGACGTACAAGGCGCTGTCCATCCAATCAGGAGCAACTCAGGGTTCAGTGTCTTGCTCAAGGACACTTCAACACATGGACAGGAGGAGCTGGGGATCGAACCACCTACCGTGGGATTAATGGACGACCCACTCTGCCTCCTGAGCCACAGCCACCCTAACATGACATTTTTTGAATTTATGCTTTAGACCTTTTTGACTCATGTATACATCAGGCTATCCATGGTAAGGCATAATATGTATAGTATTTTATTAAGCTAATCATATATAATTCTAACAGCCTAAGTGACATTGCCAGTCGTTTTGCTACAATGCATGTATGCAAGAAAACATGCACACCTTCTAAACAAGTTAAATTCTACTAAATTTAAGACATACAGTATCTGTGCATTATAGTAACATCAGGGGCTGGATAAGATGTGGGCATTGCAATATTTCCAACAGAGCAATAAGTCGTGGGGACAGGGCTATTAGTATATAGCAGAGACCCTCCCATTGACATCCAGCAAAAACAGAGTAGGTAAAGTCTGCATATTTGAAATTTCTGTGAGGACAGAAGTAGGTGAAGTGAGCATTCTTGTTGTTCATCAGGACTAATTGAACCCAGCGATGACAGTGTAGAGCTGAGCCTAACAAGCTAAGTCTGAAGTGTCTTAAATACCCAGTGTGCATAAAAAGAAAGTCTTTGGGTTTAGGCAATAACAGGATAAACCTGGGTTGTGATTTGTTCACTGGTGTGTAATTAGCATTACAGCCCATAGTGTCACTAGTGTAGCCATAGACTGTGCGTACAGCCCACAGCTTTGCCAGCTCCTCTGTCTGTCTCTCTTTCACTTGCTTGGGGGGGGTTGAAACCACCTGGCTATCATTCACAGCTGGCCTCTCCCCCCTACCTGTCAGGACCAGGGCTCTCACACATCCTGTGTTGTACACCACAGAGGAGCTAGAATAGTGATGTGTCAATCGCGAACAAGTCAGCTCTATGAGCCAGCTCCTCTATGCAAACAGTGGGAGCCGGCTTCCATCTGAGAGCCAATATCTTTTTTTCTTAAATTTTTTTTGGTAAATTAATACAAGACAGAATAATAGTATGATCCTATAACATATTTGTTAAATACGATCCAGACATGTCTCACTATAGTAATAACGTTAAGAGCCAAGCATGGTGAGACTTTTGTATGTTGTGCCAGTCGGCCAGTTAGCTGAATTATAATCCCATCACTAAGCTAGAAAGCTTGTCCGCTGTGATTTATTAATGCCGGAACACACTCCTTCACTCAATGTGTGTATGTTATTTTTTTGTTCTATCCTGCAAACCACTTTTAGACTTTCATTGTGAGGACCAGATCATCAGGGCCAGTTATCTTTTCACAGGTGGTTGATTTAGGTTAGGTCTTGAAGGTTAGTTAAGTGACAAATGGCACTCAAAGAGTGTCAGAGAATGCATGGGCAAGTTTCTCATAGAGCTAGTTTTCATAGAATTAGTTACAGCCTTAAAAGAAAAGAAGAAGAGTAAAATAAAAAGAGAAAGATTCAAATGGGAGGGAGAATTAGTATATTGTAGTATAGACGGCGGGAAGTTTTGACTTATGGGTCATTCCATGCCAACTCAGCCAGAACTCAGAACTTTTCCCAGTTCATGTTGTGAATTTTCTTGAAAAAATTCATGTGAAAAAAAATATCGCTTCAGAGCTGAAAAAACCATTTTTTAAGATATTTTGACTGTATATTTTCCCAAGAAGGGTTATTTTAATTTCCTTGAAACTTTTTTTATGGGAAAGTGTTAATATTCATTGCAGATATACAAAAATTTAAAGATATTATCGATATTATTATGATATTACTCCGCTGTAGAGCTCTGTACAGCTCTGTCACTGTGTAACAGCTCTGAAACAAATTTCTGTTGCAAATTTCCTGAACCCAATGAAAAACAGGCTCAATAGGTATCACACAGATTAATACAAATATCTACCTGTGAAATGAAACCACTGAATGTAATATTACAGCCAGTGAAAAGTACGAAAAATTAGCTATTTTCAAAAAAATACTTAATGATGGAGTAATATTACATCTTTAATTTTTTATATACCCATAAAAAGGTTTCAAGGAAATATAAACAAAAATATACAGTCAAAATATCTTAAAAAGTGGGTTTTTCAGCCCTGAAGCTATATTTAGCAAGATCTGTGGCACACATTTTTTTATGCGGGACCAAATAACTTCTAGGTGTGATAGAACTATATTAATACTACACAGAATTAAAATTTTGTTGCAATTTAGTGAGCATTAGTGGAGATATTATTTTTTGAAAATTAAAGATTCTTTGTTCGGATAAAAAAACTATTTCTTTTTATTCAGCAACAACTATTTACATGAATACATGTTGCAAATCATCCTTAGGGTTTCTTGGATGTTCAGTACAAATTTCAACCGAATCTAGTGAAATATAAGCAATTGAATACACATACAAAGAATGGCAAAAATGATGAAATGATAAAACTTCAAAAATTCACAACTAAAAAAGTACTTGGAGTAGAGCTGTAGGATTTTGCAAGGTCCCATGAATTTAACAGAAGTTTTCACATTATTTTTTTCAAGAAAATCCATGACATGAACTGGGGGGTCCTAGGTGAGTTGGTATGGAATGACCCTTATATACTATCTTTCCCCTTTTTACGAGTGTATTGATGTAAAGGCTAGTACATGAATACCAGTGTTTGTGGAAGGAAATAACTTTTATTTTGGTTTTATTTATGTGATTATTATCAAAATGTCAGTTGTCAAAATGTTAGTTTTCTTTTTGGAAGTGATAGTGATTGACATGCACTCACTTCACTTTTTCAAGTGCTACTGATCAAAATAACCAAAGAGGAATCATTGATCATTCTGTCAAAGGGTCAAGCAGATCCCTGATGAAAGACAGCCATGTTTAATCCAGCCAATTAATCAGTTCACACAAGGTATAGGAATAGATCTATCAACTGTAGATCTAAAGTTTGGAGAATCCGCATAATCTTAATTTAATGCTATTGGCATCATTCATCTGACGCTGAAAAGAGACAGAAATAAAAATTGTGTATATCTGGGTGAGAGAAAGACAAAGGGCATGCATATGGACAGTCGTAGAGAAGTAGCCTACTTTTTATTTTGTAATTCTGGTGTGTAATTCTGTCTAATTCCCTGGTTTACCAGTGAAGTGTATGGAACAATATATGGGACTGATAGATAGATAGATTCTTTATTGTCCTTTTCAAGGACATTTGTTGCCACAGTCTGTACAGAGCCTCACATAAATATATAGGTACATAAAAACATTATACACCACAACATCACTAGATAAACATCCCCCATTTATACACACTTAGCTATAAATCTAGCACCTACACTCATGACAGTTACCGGTGCGTTTTGTTGAGTGCTGCTATGGCAGAGAGGACAAAACTCCTGCCATAGCGAGCCTGTTTCCAGACCAGGGATCTGTATCTATGTCCAGATGGAAGCAGTGTGAAGAATGGATTGACGGGGTGACTGGGGTCATGTGCTATGGTGTGTGCTCTGCATGAAATAGCTTTGCGGTTGAGGTCTGAGAGGTTGGGGGTGGGAAGGCCAATAATTTTGGAGGCATAGTGTGATGCATATGAGTTTGTTCTTATTAGTGGCAGTTAACATGGTGAAGAAACAGGGGGAACAGTAGAGGAGGATGGGTTGGATCATACTTTTGTAGAGCAGCAACAGAAGGTGGGGGGCAACAGAAAATGCTTTGAGTTTGCGGATGGCAGAGAGTCTTTGTTGGCAGCGTTTGTGGATGTCAGTGGTGTGTTGTTCAAAGCTCAATTCATTGTCCAGGGTGAGTCCAAGATATTTGAAGCACTCCACCATCTCAACAGTTTCATTATTGATGCAGGTGTATTGATGCATTCAGCAGCAGGTAGTTGTTTGTAGTTATTGTCATTGAGGAGTGCAAGTATGGCAATGTCATCTGAGTACTTGAAGTATGTGGTGATAGGTGAGGGGCTGATACAGTCATTGGTGTAGAGGGTAAGCAGGAAGGGGCTCAGGACACATCTTTGTGGAGCTCCAGTGTTGGTAATGATGGTTGAGGATGTTACAGTGCCCACTCTAGCTGTTTGTGGTATGTCACTGAAAAAGTTGTGTACCCAATGGATGAGAAGTGTGGGGACATTGAGGTGGTGAAGTTTCCTGATCATCTGGTGGCACTGAATGGTGTTAAAAACAGAGCTGAGGTCGATGAAGAGGAGTCTGGTGAAGTTACTGGGTGATTCTAGGTGTTGTAGGAGAGAGTGAAGGAGGCATGCCACAGCATCCTCAGTTCACCTTTTTGCCTTATAGGCGAACTGGTGAGAGTCCAATTGTGGTCCAACAATTGGAAGGATGATGTTAAGCACCAGTTTTTCTAGGCACTTCATTATTATTGAGGTGAGTGCAACTGGCCAGTAGTGGTTTAATTCTGAGGGACAGGGTTTCTTGGGCACCGGTATGACAGTGGATGATTTCCATAGGGTGGGCACTGAAGCAATTCTGTAGGATTCCAGGAAGATGGAATGAAGAATGGGAAAGAGGTTCATGGCACAGTCCCTGAGCACCCGCACCTGAATGCCATCCAGCTCCTGAGCCTTGCCTGGCTTGCACCGCCTAAGCTGCCAGTGCACATCCTCCACTGTGAAGGGAGCAGGGTGTGCTGGCTCCAGGATGGGTAGGGTTTCCAGTAGTGCCTTGCATTCATCTGAGCGGTTGATGGTGTCAAATCGGGTCTAGAAGGTGTTTAGGTCTTAAGCAAATGACGCGGGGCCAGTTATTGCAGATACCTTGGTTTTTGGGTCACATCCAGTGAGTGTTCTCACTTTCTGAAAAGGTGAAAGGGACGAATGGATAGGGTCAGCATCTCTAGGTTTGGAGTACAATGTTGCTGCGACACTCAGGTAGTAACGCGTAACTTTCTCTGGTGATGATCCATAGTGTAGTGAATACGATCCAGATCGCTTTGTGCAGTTCAATCATAGCGACAAACAGTACTAGACAAACCAGATGTTAACTAGACAATACTGAGCGAATTGACACAATAATGGACACAAGACTACACAGTAGTGAACACAAGCAGAGAGGCAGACGGGTGTACAGACAGTGGTGTTGCAGCAGAGCATGCGCCGAACTGGGATATATGGGATTAACCTGTGACAGCTGTCTCATATGAATGATTCCAAAGCAATCAAATACACATTCAGAGACCCCTGGAGCATGGCAACGATTTATCGTAGTTCATAAAAATAAATAAAAAGTATTTTTGTTATGTAACAAGTTGAATAATTGCATATAGACCTCCTACAACCGATTAAACTTTACGTAGCAGCCGCTTTGGGTCGTTGCTTCAGTCACGGTGTGAAGGGGTATAATAAATAAGCTACCATGTTATTGATCTGTTATTATCTGTTTCCCTCTTTCTGACTTGATAAATTACAATTAGCAATGGACATAACTAACCCTAACCCTAACTTTGTGTATAGAGTTATAGTTTTAAATTAAAATATATTATGAGATATTATAAAAATGTGTTTAGCATACATGCCCGGCCAGGCACTTAAAAGGAGTGTGTATTTGGAACTGATAGACCAGCCTGGTCTCACAAAATGGCATATGAATAACACACCAATGTCTTAAGTAATTTTGCATCTTATCACAATGCATTTTTTTCTTTTCGTGTGTCTTATATTCACGCCATGTAGTCTGTACAGACTTGTGCAGAGATGGTGTGTCATGTTACGCACAAACGTCATAAAGCTCTTCTGTCCCTTGTGAAACCAAAAGGCTTATTTTAAGTTAGTGAGTTAACTTACGTAATGTATTTAACTTACATCACATAGATAATGTAATTTAACTTACGTATGTAACTTAACTGACGTAACTAACGTAACCCAAACTATGATATTTTCCTAAACCTAACCAAGTAATTTTCGTGCCTAAACCTAACCAAACTGACGAAGGTCACCTGACTGTTGTTACCATGATGATGAAGAACACCTGACACCTGACTGGTCCTTTCCTGCACATCCAAAACTCATAAAACAATGGCCTTAAATGAGACGCGAAATGTCCTTAAAAGTGGCATGCTATTTCATTTTATGTACAATACTTGAGTGCAGGTCAGTTTTGTTTTTTGTTTTGTTCAGGTCAACTGCAATCTTTTTATTGTACATTTTCTTTTGTGCAATACTTTTATATAGAGTGACACATTGAGTGCTGGTTATTTTTATAGTTGCTTTTGTTTTTTTGCCCATTATAGTCAATTTTTAGGTTAATTAACATATATAATTTCTTATTTAATTTGTTGTTTTATATTTATATTGGGTGGTACTTTTGATTTTTTTCATTGTTTGTATGTAATATTTGTAATTGAAGTGCAGGGCCCTTAACACATTACTGGTTGATTTGGTTATTGACTTGTAAAACTGAATCACTTGTATTTGTTTTCTTTTGTGCAATACTCTTGAGTGCTGGTTATTTTTACAGTTGCTTTAGTTTTTTGTCCATAATATTTTGTTTAGGTTATTTAAAGAATATAATATTTAATTACATTTTTACGTAATCAAGTATAATGTGTGTTCTGAAGCAGTGTGTTTTAGTATAATTTTTAATTGACAATGTGTGCATGGGAAGGAAGGGGATAAAAACTACAGCCAACTTGTTTTAGAAAATTATATAAAATGAAACTATATATTCATGACTAATTGTTTAACATTTATGTCTATACCAATGGGCTTGAGGCTGAGTGCCACAGACAGGATAGGGAAGTCAGAAAGTATTAAGACACGGACTGTCACATTGTTTGTTTTAGTCTTTACATAAGAAAATACATAAAAATACCAGCAATACCAGTACAACCAGACCACTTGTGTCCGAGATAATGCAGACAATGAATGGACAGACAGGAGGACAGATTAAGGGTTAACATTAGGCATATAGTGGTGATGATCACAGTTAGGGTCAGGAGTTTGAACATAGTCAGTAGAAGGTTTTCTTGAGGATAGATGTGTGCAGTATGTATACGGTATGTGTGTGTATGTATGTGTGATGGCGAAAGAAACTGAAGCAGTCCTGTCACAGTGCCTCACAGCTGCCTCATCATCACCCAGGAGTCTTGGCTGCAACCGTCCGTTTTAGAACTCAAGATCCTTCTAGAAATTGCACCTGATCTCTGTGTTAAATAATACATTAACATTTTTTTTGTAATGTAAAAAAGCTGGCTTTTAGCAGCGTTAGTGGGACAGTAATGCCACCTGACAATAGCTCCCCGAAGTCTTGACTGTGGCCTGCAGGAAAAGAGTTAGGCTCCTTGTGATTGACAAGGACAAAAAGAGTGGTCCCACTTCTGTTTTTGAATTGTCAACCGCAGCCATGGGATTTCAGTGGAGGATGAAACCGTGACTTTGACTACAAGAAGTAAAGGACTTAAGCATGACAAGTGTGATTACAATATCCAGGAAAGTCATTTAGGGCGCCAAGGTAAAAGACAGTCTCAACAGGACATTCAATTATTTATAACACTGGGGAGAGTGGGTACTTTCAAGGCCAAACAGCTTACAGCTGCTTCAAGGAAGGTGTATTCTCAGATATTTCAGCATCACCAACTCCACTATACAGAGTTACAATAAAACAATTTTATGTAAATGGTATGCCACCCAACTCCACTTTATCAAAACCATAGCTATTTGATGTTGGCCTGTCATGACACTGACAGACCACCGTATTGATGTAGCTTTTGTCGTAGAGGTAACTAATCAATAAAACTGAAGCTGTGATGTCGGCCTAATAGGAAACCTGTGAACTCTGATCAGTAGTAGGGAGATGTACTGTCTATTTGTTTTACACAGTGTATTAGCTTTGAAATCCATCACATTTCCAACATGTGGGTTTAATTCGATAGCTTCGATAGCTGCTGGGGAGGTGAATACATAACCTGCTGCTGCCATTCTTAGCTCTATGATTAAGTCCCATGATTATTATGCCTCATTTAACTGGTCAGAAAAAACAATCAGCAACAGCTTGGGTGGAAGGTTCAGTATGAAAATGTAGGACCAGTAGTGTATTCTCACTAGGAGCAATAAATAACACAAATGTGCACCCACACATATATACATACTGAATACTTAAATGGAATTGTAAAAGCATACAGTATATACAAGCATGTATATTTTAGTGTTCCGTTTAATGCAAAAAAAAACAGGAAAGACAGCAGAACAGTAGACTCCCTTGAGAAACTGGAAGTGTGAGCCCCATACAAAATGAAAGTCCTAAAGAAAAAGAAATTTGATTCTGTCCAATTATAAATAGTGTGTTATGCCTTAATACTCCCCGATAGTCGTTTTTTGCTTTGACTTTTGCTCAACATATGTCTGCCGACAAGGACAGTATGTAGATCATGTGTTCTGACACCTAAAGGAATTAAACACACTAAGGGCCCTATCTTACACCTGGTACAAAATGGCGCACAGCGCCGTGCAACTGTCATTGTTAGTTTCCAACCGATGCAATTGTCATTTTCATGCCCAGCGCCCACGTTGTTTAAATAGGAAATGTACTTGCACCCATGGGCATGTTGGTCTTAAAATGAGGTGTGGTCAGTTGCATTGTTGGCGCATTGATATCTTGAGGCAGCAGAAAGCGATTGCACCGTTGACCAACAAAAACCTGGTCTAAAGTCGATGGCGCAGTATTTTCCCACTATTTAAAGGGCCTATTATTCAGATACAGTGGAAACTACTTACAGTAGTCAAATTGATCACTATAAGCGGATGATTAATATAACCGAATTTTTTTTCTTTTTCTTTATTTCTCATGCAGATTACCATATAATTGACAGTTGTATATTTATTACATGAATATAAAGCAATGAAACGGACAGCTTCACTATTTACTGGGATACGCTGTTTAGGGGGCATTACGTGACCAGGCAGAGATGATGGCTGCCTGTCTCGAGCTTCTCCTCAACTTCAGAATCAGAATCAGCTTTATTGGCCAGGTATGTGTACACATACAAGGAATTTGTCTCTGGTTTTTCTTTGCTCTGTTTGTACATACACAAAAATATACACGCATACAGCTAAAAACATTGACAGCAAGCTTGACAAGGTAAACATAAACATTAAACTACTATGTACAGGTATAAATATATATAAGAAGTATATATGTACTGTATATATATACATACATATACATATATACACACACACACATATATATACACACACACATATATATATATATGAAAACAACAACAACAATAACAAAGTAGACAGTAAGACTATAGTGCAATGGTGCAGAGTGCAAAGGATGCTTAAATAAATATGATTACTGTAAAAGGTAGCTTTATATACATGAGGTAGGTGGATATGACAGTATAATACAGTGTACACAGCGTGCATAGATTTTTATTGAGTGATGATATTTATGTGATAAGAACAGTGTATATTTAAACAATGAAATGATATAGTATAATTTACAGGTCCAGTGAATGTTTTGTGTTACTGGGTTATTGCACACACTCTGACACTCTGTGTCTGGTGTTAACTGTTCATCAGAGTGACAGTCTGTGGAAAGAAACTGTTCTGGTGTCTGGTTGTTTTGGCGTATAGAGCTCTGTAGCTACCAGAGGGGAGAAGTTCAAACAAGTTACGTCCAGGGTGTGATGGATCTGCAGTGATGTTTCCTGCCCATTTCCTGACTCTGGACCTGTATAAGTCCTGAATGGAGGGCAGGTCCGCACCGATGGTTCTTTCTGCAGTCCTGACTGTCCATTGTAGTCTGTTCCTGTCCTGTTGATCCAAACCACACAGTGATGGATGTGCAGAGAACAGACAGAATAATGGCGGTGTAAAATTGGATCAGCAGCTCCTGAGGCAGGTTGAACTTCCTGAGCTGGACACCATTTTGTTCAGAATGGAGAGGGGGGGCAGTATTGGGGGGCTCCTCCTGAAATCCACTGTTGTCTCTACAGTTTTGAGCGTGTTCAGCTCCAGGTTGTTCTGACCGCACCAGAGGGCCAGCTGTTCAGCCTCCCGTCTGTGCACAGACTCGTCACCGCCCCGGATGAGGCCGATGACCAGTGTGTGGTCTGCAAACTTCAGCGGCCGGTTGCCCCAACAGGGCGTAGGCCTGGTCTTAAGCTAAGTCGGTATTAATTTGGCATTCTAAGTCCGATCTAATAGTTACATCAGTTGCACCATCTAGGCTTAAAGCTGTAGTTGGTAACTTGTATAAAAATAACTTTTAGTCATATTTGCTAAAACTGTCACTTTGTCCTGAGAGTAGTACATGAGACAGACAGTCTGTGAAAAAAATCATACTCCTCTGGCTCCACCTACTGCCCCTAAGGCCATTTGCAAAAATCCACCGCTCCCTAGTAAAAACAACCAATCAGAGCAGGAGGAGTATCTGACGGCGTCTTCTGCTCACGCTGCAGGCAGCTCCCCTCCCCCGTGCATGTGCGAACTCAGAGCGGATGCAATGGCGGACTTGTAAACAACCACCAAACAACTAAGCAACGAGAAAACAACAGCTTACACGACAGGGGTAAGTAAACAGAAGAAGACCAATGAAGAAAAGCAAGCTAAAAAGAAAGAATTAGATCGAGTGACGCTGCAGGGAGGGGCTTTGGAGTCGAGCAGGACTGCACCGTAGTAAATTGTACTACTTCAAATTTTCAAGCTAAGTCCACTCTCTTCTCAGTCCTACCAACTATAGCTTTAAGCCTTATTCTCGTTGAGACCGGGTGTAAATCTTACGCCTAGTCAGGAGCAGGCGTAAAGTCAAAGGGCTACAGATCCTCATTGTGATGGCGCATCAAATATGTAGACTTTACAACAAGCTGGCTTTTAGATGGGAGAGAGTAATTAGGGACAGAAGCAATCCATTGAACATGTACAATGATGAGGAGCTGATTGAGAGGTTTTGATTTTGTAGGAGGGATCTCTTTGAACTTATTGAAGAGCTGTCACCGGACTTGCAGTTTTTGCTGGACCACAGCGCAGCTTTGTCACCCGCGTTGCAGCTGTTAATAGCACTTTGTTTTTATGCAAACGGTGCTTTTCAAAACACAGGTGGAGACATGATATGCGTCCACAAGTCCACTGCCTGTCGGGCCATCCACAGGGTGTCACTGGCACTTGCGCAGTATGCTCACCTCCCCACTGAAGCTGAGTCGGCGATGATGAAGCAACGGTTCCGCCAGGCCTCATTCTTGGCATTGTGGGCTGCATCGATGGGACTCATGTCCGGATCCAGGTGCCATCTGAACATGAATATCTTTGTGTCAACCACAAAGGATATCATTCAATCAATGTTCAGATTGCTTATAACATCTTTAATTTGGTGGCAAGATGGCCTGGATCTACCCACGATGCACGCATCCTCTGGGAGAGTGTGATATACCCAGACTTCGAGGCTGGAAGAATAAACGGACTGTTCCTCAACAACAGTGGCTAGCCACTGAAACGCTGGCTGATGACACCGGTAATCGCTTTGAGGACTGAGCAAGAACGGCGGAATAACACCATCCATGACACCACTAGGTCACTTGTTGAGCGATGCATCGGAGTCCTCAAGCGCAGGTAAGCTACGTAATTACATACACTTAAACTTCAATAGCAATTGCCGTAATGCTGTCCTGAATTATTTATTTCATGCCTAAAATTTTCTGCAAATGTATGCTGAATAACAAATGTGTAAACATGGAGATACATACATAACTTGGAAAATGCAGGATAAAGCTAAATAAAGTTGAAAAATAAAGGTCATTCAATCAAGTGAAAAAGAAGGTTACGAATAAAGTAAACAAAAAAATTGGTACATATCTTGGTCAGCTCTGCTTTGTGCAGTGATCTGTCCTGATCAATGTTTCAGCACCACGGACAGCGTCATGGGCCGAGGGAGGGAGAGGGAGACAGAAGGCCCAACAAACAATTGAACTCACCAGTGAGAAATTCAGGCCAGATAGTACCCTAATAATTAGTTATATTTTCTAGGTTTCACTGCCTTCACGGGGAGATGCGGATGCACCCTGAGAGGGTCTGCAGCATGATAGCAGCCTGCACTGTCCTCCACAACATCTGTGTCACCAAGAGGATCCCCCTCCCCAGGCAACACCAAAATTAGTCGCTGTTGGAGCAACCATATGACTATCCATGACTAATTTGTGCAGGAGTGGCATCGGTTGAGTCTGAAATCAAATAGCAATTTCATTAAATCTGGCCTATACAGTTGTGTGACAAACTCTACGACTTAGCCTAACTTTATTACACTCTAACTAGAAGCAGAATACATACCTTCACAATTCACAGTAACGTTACTGCTCTTGTTGCTTGTGATGTTGATGTGAACCTCATCCATCTCTGGCAAGACATCACTCTCTTCCAGCGGTTGGTCGATACCGACGCTTTCCACACCGATCAAACCAGCAAAAGCAGGGTTATCCTCTCCAAAAATATCAACAATAATGTCACTATATACTGACGTTTTTGGGTGAGGACCCCCGCCGGTTTGATGAACTCTTTTAGAAGAAACGTCTTTCTTTGCCTTGCTCAGGAGGTCTTTCCACTTTTTCCTCATATTATTTTCTGAACAAAGGTTGCCCGAGTCAGAACAAACATTTATAGCCTCCATTATTTCTTTTCTTATTTGTAATGATGTTGGACTGCTTGGCAATCAGCGTACTCTTGTGCTGGCTGTACAGTTCTATTAATTTTCGTATCTAAATGTCCATGAAATTGCCTTTTCTTTTCCTTTGTTCCTCCATAATGTTGCCGCAAATCAGAAATCATAAGCTACAAACTAGCAAGATAGCGGGAGGTTGTTAACAATGTTTCCTAGCGACGTGAATGGCATGGCAACTATCACTGCAGTAGAATGTGTCAACGTGGATGCATGTCATCTAAGCTTGGCTTAGTTGCGCCTATTCACAGTTTTAGATGGTGCAACAGGTGTAAATATTTATCACAAGGCTGGATGTAGCTAAGCCCAGCGTAGGGCTTACGCCCAACTTTTTTACGCCCCTGTTGGTGCAACCAGCCTCAGGAGTTTAACAGATGGGTCTCCTGAGGTGCTGTCATTGGTGTAGAGTGAGAAGAGTGGGGAGAGCACACACCCCTGGGGGGCGCCAGTGCTGATTGTCCGGGTGCTGGATGTGAGGCTCCCCAGCCTCACCAGCTACCTCCTGTTTGTTTGTGATCCACTGACAAGTGGGGGCTGGCACAGTGAGCTGGCTGAGTTTGGAGCAGAGGATGTCTGGGATGATGGTGTTGAACACCGAGCTGAAGTCCACAAACAGGATCCTCGCATATGTCCCTGGACAGTCAAGGTGTTGCATACTGACCTGTTTGCCCGGTAGGCAAACTGCAGGGAGTCCAGCAGGGGGCCTGTGATGTCCTTCAGGTGGGCTAACACCAGTCTCCCAAAGGATTTCATGACCACAGACGTCAGGGTGACGGGCCTGTAGTCATTTAATCCTGTGATGGAGGGTTTCTTGGGGACCGGGATGATGGTGGAGCGTTTGAAGCAAGAGGGAACTTCACACAGCTCCAGAGATCTGTTGAAGATCTGCGCAAAGAAGGGGGCCGGCTGGTCAGCACAGACTTTCAGGCAGGAGGGAGACACGGCATCTGGTTCTGGTGCCTTCCTGATCTTCTGTCGCTGAAAGAGCTGACACACATCCTCTTCACAGATCAGGTGCAGGTGGGGGGTCAGTGAGGAGGGGTGAGGAGGTGGGAGGGGGTGTAGGTGAATGTTTGATGTTCGGGTCAGAGCGGGTGAGGGGTGTGAAAGTGGGGTTGTCAAACCTGCAGTAAAACACATTCAGGTCGTCAGCCAGTTGGTGGTTCTCCACAGTGTGGGGGGATGGTTTCCTGTAGTTTGTGATGTCCTTCAGGCTCCTCCACACCGATGCTGAATGCGCTGAAAAGCTCTTTTTCAGCTTTTCAATGTAGCTCCTCGTTGATACTCTGGTTTCCTGCGTCAGTGTGTTTCTGGCCTGGTTATACAGGATTCCGTCCCCACTTGTGTAGGTTTCCTCCTTGGCCTGGTGAAGCTGCCTGAACTTTGCTGTAAACCAGGGTTTGTTGTTGATATATGTGCAGAAGGTTTTAGTTGGCACACACGTCCTCACTGAAACTGACGTATGATGTCACAGTGTCGGTGAGTTCATCCATGTCTGTAGCTGCAGCTTCAAAAACACTCCAATCAGTTCATCTACTCACAGTCTTTACCACAGGCTTAGCAGATTTCAGTTTCTGCCTGTAGGTTGGGATGAGATGTGCTCACCAAGCCAGGTCTCAGTAAAGCACAGGCAGATCTGTAAAAGTCCTTATTTGAAAGTTACGGTCTGATGACGCCAACAGAACCACACCATCTGCAAATAGCAGAGACGCAATTCTAAGGTCCACAAATCGGATGCTGTCCTGCCCCGGCTGTGCCTTGAGATCCTGTCCATGAATATCACAAACAGAATCAGAGACAAGGGGCAACCCTGACGGAGGCCAACACTCACTGAAAACGTATTTGACTTTGTGCCAAGAATACAGACACAGTTCTCACTTTGGTTATATAGTGACTCTGGATGGCCCAATAACAACATATTTTTATGTTCAAGTGACAAACTAGTGTGGTATCTGGTGTAGTCTCGAAGGGGGGAAATATGTGGTATCTGGTGTTCCATGTGGTTTACGTTAAGGGTACAGGCTCAAAGGTCATAGTCCAAAACAGGAGATGCGTACGCAAGGAGATAATATTGAACACAAGAAACCTGTATACTCTTGTCTACAGAGCCCCTGAAAGGTCACGGTGGGATTTTTTTTCTGAAATTCTTTTACGTGACCTCGCAATACATTTTGTATTCCTTCACATTAAGTTTTGCATTCCTTCTGATCCCTAGACAAAGGTCTGAGCTGTATCATGATATAGTATTATGTAGCTAGATGGATAACTAGTGGAGCTAGTTCATCTAGCTCAACCACTGACCGTTGCCGAGGCTGATTGAAACAGACTGTAGCTGCAGCTGATGACTATAGTCATGAGATGATACTGTAGCTGTGATTTTGACAATAGGCATGGCTGTGGTTTGGTTGTTATGATTCTGGCTGTGACACATGAGTTTGTAATGGGTGTAACTATAACTACATGCAGGGGTTCTGTGCAGTGAATTGACTACAGGCCTGTCGCCCTGACGTCTATGGTCATGAAATCCTTTAGGAGACTGGTGTTGACCCACCTGAAGGACATCACAGGCCCCCTGTTGGACCTCCTGCAGTTTGCCTACCGGGCAAACAGGTCAGTGGATGATGCAGTTAACATGGGACTGCACTATATCCTGCAACACCTTGACTCTCCAGGGACATATGGAAGGATCCTGTTTGTGGACTTCAGCTCGGCGTTCAACACCATCATCCCAGACATCCTCAGCTCCAAACTCATCCAGCTCGCTGTGCCAGCCCCCACTTGTCAGTGGATCACAAACTTTCTGACAAACAGGAGGCAGCTGGTGAGGCTGGGGAGCATCGCATCCAGCACCCGGACAATCAGCACTGGCGCCCCCCCGGGGTGTGTGCTCTCCCCACTGCTCTTCTCCCTCTACACCAACAACTGCACCTCAGGAGACCCATCTGTTAAACTCCTGAAGTTTGCAGACGACGGTCATCGGCCTCATCCGGGACGGTGACAAGTCTGCGTACGTACGGGAGGTTGAACAGCTGGCCCTCTGGTGCTGAACACGCTCAAAACTGTAGAGACAACGGTGGATTTCAGCAGGAGCCCCCCCCAACACTGCCCCCCCCCCTCACCATTCTGAACAACACTGTGTCTGCTGTGGAGTCCTTCAGGTTTCTGGGATCCACAATCTAAAGTGGATCTAAAGTGGGCATCCAACATAGACACCATCAGGAAAAAATCCCAGTAGAGGATGTACTTCCTGCACCAGCTCAGGATGTTCAACCTGCCTCAGGAGCTGCTGATCCAATTTTACACCGCTATTATTCTGTCTGTTCTCTGCACATCCATCACTGTGTGGTTTAGATCGGCCACCAAATAGGACAGGGATAGACTACAACGGACAGTCAATACTGCAGAAAGAATCATTTGTGCCGACCTGCACATAACCTGTTCGAACTTCTCCCCTCTGGTAGGCACTACAGAGCTCTGTACGCCAAAACAACCAGACACATGAACAGTTTCTTTCCCCAGGCTGTCACTCTGATGAACAGTTAACACCAGACACAGAGTGTCAGGAACGATCCCTGTGCAATAACCCTGTAATACAAACAGCCACGGGACCTGTATATTATACTTTTTATTCTCATTGTTTAAATACACACTGTTTTTTATCATGTAAATATCATCCCTCAACACAAATCTATGCACACTGTGTGTACTGTATATACTGTCATATCCACCTACCTCATGTATATAAAGCTACCTGTTACAGTAATCATATTTACATCAGCATCCTTTGTACTCTGCTCCAGTGCACGATTGTCTTACTGTCTACATCTGTTATTATTGATTTTTTAAAGACTTTTTTATATATATCTGTGCATAGTAGTTTAATGTTTGTATTTACCTCAAGCTTGTTGTCCTTGTTTTAAGCTGTATGTATGTCTATTGCTGTGTATGTACACTGAGAGCAACGTGAAAACCGGGGGTAAAATTCCTTGTATGAGTACACATACTTGGCCAATAAAGCTGATTCTGATTCTGATTCTCATTCTCATTCTGATTGTGTTGGGCTGTACCACTGTTGTGTGGTGTACACATCTGTCATATCTCAGAAGCACAGCATGAGTTAAAATCAAACGTGGTTTAACAATGCTTTTTTGGCTAATGTTCATAGGATCAGTTCAGAGTAGTTACAGTATAGCTAGGTGTAGCCATATCCATAGCATCACAGATTCAACCACAAATACAGCTCTAGTCCGAGCAACAACGATATCCACAGCCACAGCTTCAACCAGCACTCTCAGGCAGAGCAGCTGCCGGTTGGAGCTCAGCCACTTGAAAGAATTAATAAGCAATAAGTGCATCATGTAAAGTGTCACATAATCTCTACTTTCTGTAGTATCTACACAGCATTTCCCTAAACTGACAATGTATTATAACTGGACTGGACCAACACACTAACTGTTCCTATGGATTGGGGGAATGCAAAAAATATTGTGAGGGAAAGCAAAAATAGTTCAGAAAACATTCAGATGACTTTTTCGGAGCTCTGTACTTTTCTATCAGGTGGAAGTACCTCCAGTTACTCAGAGTTACTAGAGTTTCATGATGATCAACAGAAGTCCAGTTAGAGCTATGAGGAAATGCCAGGTGCAAAACAAACACCCCAACAGTGCACAAACATTATATAAATGAATATTTATTCCTGTAGCCATTACAGAAGTGCAGTTGACTAACTCTTGAAACTGAAGACACTTGGCTGTTTTTGAAGTAGTTTTTGTTTGTAGTAATAAAACTAAAAATAGATATGCAGTGAAAAAAATATTTGAACAAAACAGTTTGTCTTTTGTGAATGTTTGGAAGTTGGTCTGGGCTGACCAATTTCCCAGCCTATAAATCCCATTATTGTCCCAATTCGGCCCTGGACACAAGATTCTTCTGTGTCTTGCGTGCATGTATATGTGGACACACACACGCGCAAGCACACTGTAGCCATGCTCAGTGGGCTGCAAATCCAGTGTGAGCCGATGCAAAAAATATCACTGGTGTAAGCACACACGTTTACAGCGAGTAGCATCGTGGACAGACATTCATACCAGATGCCGCAGTGATGCCTCTGGGGCATCACTGCAAGAGGGGAAAGCCATTGCGAGGAAATAAGCACCTGTCATGTGCCAACTGAAGTGTTAAGTGCACAAATTGTGGAGGCGAGGGTGATGTTTCCGCAGGGGTGACAGCTCTGGGTCCGGGTGCCATGTCAGGCCCTGGCATATCATGCAGAGCACACACCCCCCCCAGCCCACCACCGGCCCCACTGCGTGCCAAGGGGCACAATGGCAACTATTATTTACTGGATATCTGCCTCATTTCCTCATATTCATCCTGGCTGGCCATCATAGGGCCACAGGGGGTGTGTTGCCCCCCCTTGTGTCATCGCTGAGGGGCGGCAGTGGCAAAACAATCTCTGGTGAGTATTTAGATCATTTATTCAGAGCGCTGGGTGTCAGCCGCAAACCAAATTGCCCACATTTGTGTGCCGGGGTCCTCTCCTCGCGCCTCTCCCTTCAGGTTGGGCATGAGTGCGAGCTGTGGAAGGTGCATCAGGCTGGGTGTCAGAGGGCCTCTTCACAAACTAACACTAATGCCACACGAAGGTCTTTCTGTGAACAGTGTTAAAGTGCGAAATGTATGATAAATTGAGCGTGCCAGGGGGCTTTATGGCTGTGAAGCGCTGTGGCTGGTCGCAGGCATTGTTATGACTATGGCTATTTAGGATCATGGGAGTTGACAGTGCACTACTGGCAGCCATAGAGGCCAGATTTATCAGGCTTTTGTGCACCAATGAACAGCACTCACAGTGTGAGAGAAAAAGTTTTAGAACATTTCTGAATTTAACAGAACTTCAAGGACATGATAAACACCAGTGACCCAGGCTAATGGTATTAGCTAAAAAGCCTCATCCAACAAGATGACAGCACCTTAGAAATACCTCTCTTTTCATTTGACCACCTGTTGTCAAGGTGTTAGCAGATAAGAGGCGTGAATAAAGGAATAAGTGGGTGTATTCAGAGACAAATAGCTGGAGAGACAGATAGGTGGCAGGTTATCGTTTTGGGCTAATGGTTTCCTGATGTTGAAATAGCAGTACATGGCACTGGCTTAGCAGTCCACAGACAACTGCAGGAGACAGATGAGGGCCATGTGAGCCAGTGTAGGACACGCAGTCTTGCATTTGTCCTTGCCTTTGCTGCCACACACAGTGAACTCCACCTGGACTCAGAGCTGCCATGGCACACACACAACATGTTGTAAAATGTATCATGCCTGGTTGCTATAAAGACATCTGTGGTTAGTTTTTCTTCCTGAATAATTATAAGAACACATGACATAGACATTTCTTAGTATCTAGTGCTTCTTCATACATATTACTCAAATTACACATTGCTTAAATGTTCTTAAACATAATCAAATTTTACTTTGTATGTACTGTATGTATGTACATTTTCCTCTTACTTCACATGTGAGGCAGATGGTTGTTTCTTGCTGCCATCTGTTGGAAGACTTTATGAAACATGGTCCTCTCACATCAAAAAACAGCTATAGCAATGATTTTAAAAAATAATGCGGTCAAATAAAAAATGCTGATCAACCAATATATAAATAACCACAAATGAACAAAAAAAATGATTAATTAATTAATAAATCAAATTAATAAAATAACACTAAATACATAGAGTAATTAATGAAATAACATGAATACAAACATATAACTCCCAGAATACTGATATTTTAATATGTTGGCTAACACAACATAGTGCTTATGTTTAAATTATTTCGTAAACACAGCAGTAAAATTGGCAGATAGTTTCAGTTATGATCAGTTGAGAAATGAACAAAATGTGTTTTCATCCATCTGTCAAACTGTCCACTTCCTGTATGTATATTATGGAGCTTTAAGTTTAAACAAAGTAATTCCACATCATCAGGGCCAAATAGATTTCTCAGAGAATGAGAAAGACTATGAAAAACGGTTGAAAGCTACAGATTTTTTGGTCAAATTTATTAGAGATTTACAGTTTTGATAGCTTGGGTCACATTATAGTATCAAGCTCTCTTACATAATGTTTTGTTTATTGCTCAACCGTGACCACAAAGCTTCCTTTGAGCTGTCATTTACAGTATTTTGTGATTGCTTTGGCTTAGTTTTTAAGCCAGTTTCAATGTGCAAAACTATTAATGCAAATGCTGTCCTCACTATACATAGGAAGTGCAAAACAATCACATATTCAATCCTCAGACAGCATGTGTTCGCAATAATTGTTCCCTATTTTAACATTACCCTAGTGTGCAACATTTTCAACGTAACTGCAGATTACTTCAAAAAAGGAAAAAGAAAACCGTTCTTTTCTTCTTTTGATTACTGTCAAAATGTTGCAAGGTATTGAGTGTCTGTTTAGATGCACTGTTAGAAACAAAAGCACAGTTTTGAGAATAAGTGAAACATACAAAAACTGATTATCAATTATAAATATACAACTCACTGAGGACAGTGTAGTCTTACAATTAACAATTAATTGTCTGAAGACAAAACTCAAAACAATTAAACAAAGCATTAAAAAGCATAATAAACAAGCATTATTAACCTATATAAATTATAATAACCTGACACTTCTAATAGAACTGACAGCAGAATAAAACATCACCACGGCAGACAACACAGAGATAGTAAACGATATAAACTCCACAACATGTCAAACATGTTTAGTCTGCAAAACTTTTTCTGATCAAGGCAAATTCAAGTGTCAGGATGGTGTGGTGGAGTAAAATATGAGGTAATTGAACTGTGGTGGAGTAAATATGTAGTACATTATCTTCAAGAACTGAGTTAAGTCAAGATATTTCAAGCTTGTATTGTTGCTTTGTGGGAGAAATGCATCACTTTCCTTCCATACAGTTAACATACCGCTCTGTTGTAAAATGATCAGAATCATTGTTTCTAGAAAATGATGCCATAATGTTATGATTCTATAAACTGTACCAATCTGACCAAGGGGCATTTCACAACCAAACTAGATCAGGTTTTGGAGAGAATTCAGTAACTCAACCTCTAACTGTGGTTATCATTACATTCATAATTCATGGCGAGCCAAGGTTATACATTTAGGAGCAACCAGGGAGAAGGCATGTGTGGCAAAGTTGTGAGTGCATACTCAACCCGACTGAAGAGAAGAAAAAAGGTCAATTCTTGTTACTTGGAAAAGTTTCTGTCTCGGGAAATGCAGATCATCAGGTCTTTGAACCGTTCAAACATTGTCAAGACTCTTGACATCTTTGAATTGCACACAAGCAAGGTATAAATATTTTTAATTTATTTTCTTTTAGATATAACAGTTGTACATAACCAGAGTGTGAGTTACTGTTGACTTTCTTAAGGCTCCTTTCTATTCTAACAAATGTTAAAATTATTCACTAAATCCTTCAAAATCCGCTACTTAATCCAAAACTAGATCAAATCTTGGAAGCACTCACAGAACATGGCACTCATCGGAAGTTAAAAAAAAGATGGAAGATCTAGGTCTTAGCAATCGTTAGTGTGGAATTAAACCTTTCATTCAGTTGTTTATCATTGAGGTCTTGAGACAGAGGGCTATTTCCATTTTCATACAAATCATTGTGTCTTTGAACTCTTTGAACTACTCATCCAGGAAGATAGCCTTTGAGAAGCTTTTTTGAACTTACACTACCGGTCAAAAGTTTGGGGTCACCTAGAAAATGTCATGTTCTCCATGAAAACTCACACTTTTATTCATCAAATGAGTTGCAAAATGAATAGAAAATATAGTCAAGGCATTGACAAGGTTAGAAATAATGATTTTTACTTGAAATAATCATTTTGTCCATCACACTTTGCTTTCGTCAAAGAATCCTCTATTTGCAGCAGTTACAGTCTTGCAGACCTTTGGCATTATAGCTGTACATTTTTTGAGGTAATCTGACGAAATTTCACTCCATGCTTCCTGAAGCACCTCCTACAAGTTGGATTGGCATGATGAGCACTTCTTATGTACTATGCGGTCAAGCTGCTCCCACAACAGCTCAATAGGGTCGAGATCTGGTGACTGCGCTGGCCACTCCATTATAGACAGAATACCAGTCTTCCTCTGTCCAATGTCTGTGTTCTTTTGCCCATCTTAATCTTTTCCTTTTATTGGCCAGTCTCAGACCTGGCTTTTTCTTTGCTACTCAGCCTAGCAGGCCAGCATCCTGCAGTCGCCTCTTCACTGTTGACATTGAGACTTAGTGTTCTGCGGGTACCATTTAATGAAGCTGCCAGCTGAGGACCTGTGAGGCGTCGGTTTCTCAGACTACAGACTCTGATGTACTTGTCCCCTTGCTCAGTTGTGCACCGGGGCCTCCCACTTCTCTTTCCATTCTGGTTAGAGCCAGTTTGCGCTGTTCTGTGAAGGGAGTAGTACACACCTTTGTAGGAGATCTTCAGTTTCTTGGCAGCTTGTCGCATGGAATAGTCTTCATTTCTCAGAACAAGAATAGACTGACGAGTTTCAGAAGAAAGTTCTTTTTTTCTGGCCATTTTGAGACTGTAGTCGAACCCACAAATGCTGATGCTCCAGACACTCAACTAGCCTGAAGAAGGCAGATTGAATCAGACTGTGTTGTTAATTAGCCTGTCCAGGATTTCCTGAGTTCAAGTCACCTTTATTGTTACTCAGACCTCTTGATTAGCCCAGCCCACAACCCACTGTTTTAGGCTACCCTTGATGTAATGGTATAAAACATTGCTCTGAATGTCGATCTGGACAAGAGATTTTATGACTGAACTCTCTCTCCACTGCTCAGTGAAATGCTCATCATAACCATCTGTATTCCTCTGAAGCTCAAGTAAAGATTCTTTTCTTCAATTTGGAACCTGAGTGAAGTTTTCTTCAGAAAAAGATTTCTTCTACATTGGCGATCTAAGAACCCATTTAACAAAGAATTAGGGCTGGCCCCAGCATTTTTGGAGTACTAGGCGGATGCCACCCCCGACCACCAAATCCTAACCCATGCCCCCCCCCATGTACACTGTGTACTTCAGACTCGTACCTAACTGGAATATATCATAAGCCCGTATCCCCTTCTTTCCCATGCACACATTGTGAATTAAAAATGATACTAAAACACATTGCTTTAGAATACACATTATCCTTTATTACTTAAAAAAACTAAAGCAACTGTAAAAATAACCAGCACACAAGAGTATTGCACAAAAGAAAACAAATACAAGTGATTCAGTTTACAAATCAATAACCAAATCAACCAGTAATGCGTTAAGGGCCCTGCACTTCAATTACAAATATTGTACACAAACAATGAAAAAAAATCAAAAGTGCCAACAATACAGAATGACATCATTGAAAACATAGCTCATGTTATCCAGGATGAGACGCATAAAGAAATTAACATGTCTCCTTTCATTGCTGTAGAAGTGGATGACGCATCAGACATTTCCAGCAAGTGCCAACTCATTGTCATCATCAGATATGTAAATAAAAAAGACAATGTGTGTTAACGTTTTGTCGGCTTTTTTGATGTCAGCTCAGATAGAGATGCAAAAGTTATAACATCAGTTGTGATGAGAGCCATCGGGAATTACAGTCCCACAAATAAATTCATTTGTCAGAGCAGACAGCACGGTGGAGTACAGGCTTATGTGAACTCCCACTGCCCCAAGGCGCTATTCATCCACTGCTATGTCCATAAGTTAAATTTGGTTTTAGCGCAAGGCACAAACAACATTCACGCAGCCAAACTGTTTTTTGCCAGTCTTGATGCATCTCACAACTTTTTCTCATGTTCATGTAAGAGATCGGCATTACTGTGTGAAGTTGGTCAAGCTGTGAGTGTACCAAGGGGTTCTGCTGTGAGGTGGAACTTCAAAAGCCGCGTGGTACATGCCATCCATGAAGGACGGAGGTTGCCCTGCATTGCTTTCGATAAGATAATGACAGAGCCGGGATGGGACAAAGAGACCATTGCAGAGTGCGGCCTTAAGCAAAAACTTGAGGATTTTGACTTTACCTCCCTGCTCGGGGTCTTTCAGTTCATTTTCGGCCTCATGGAACCACTCTTCCAGGTTCTGCAAAGTAAGACGGTGGACATCAAAAAATGCCAGGATCAGATCAAGAGCATTCAAGAGCAAGAACAGATGAAACGTTCACTGGCATTTATGATGAAACAGTCCAGGCAGTCGGAGAACCTGTGCCCCAACGTAAACGTCGTCGGCGTGGCTGGGAGGACCTGGAGCAGGGGGTTAACCAGCACCAAGAAGGAGTCGAGGAAACTGTTGTATCTTTACGTCTTTACTTCCAGATTGTTGACAGTATAGTACTGCACATCACCCAAACATTTGCAGATATGGAGCACCTGAGCTTTTTTCGGGTGCTGGATCACACATCATTTTCACCAGCACATCAGCAGAGTGCTCCTTTTCTTGTCTAAAAAGGATAAAAACTTAGCTGAGGACACGTGTGGACAGGACAGACTTGTCAACCTAGCCAAAATATCCATTGACTCTGTTGTTGTGGAGGACCTAAAGGCCAGTGGGAAATTCTACACCATGGTTATTGACCATTTCGCCACCATGACAGACAGGCGAATGGCCTTCCTAGGGTAAGTGAAATGCACACCCCCTTCTCTCTCTTTGGCTTTACTGTTGACTGAACTGCCCATGTAGCTATGTGTGCAATTTTTAAATGTGGTTATATTGCTTATTGTGCTTTGCTTGCCTGAATTTAGCTGCATATCTTAGTCAGTCCACTAAAGTAATTGTTTTATTGCGGTTGTTTACACACGGAAAATCAGTCCCACGGACAGCACCCATAGGAAAAGGTTACCTGAATAGATGAGATTGTGATTGTGATTGTTTATAGCCTCTGCAGGTCTAGTACTGGGTTGTTAGTCTTTTAGGTCATGTTGTATAATGAACAGTTGGCCTAGTTTTAAACGGTAAGTAAGCATGGAAAGTATTTGTGTATGTCAAGCACATACAACAGGGTTTGTACGTCATGTGTTTGATACATGTAGCCGACTGATGTGAACGTAAAACTTTAAACTTTTTCATTTTGGTTTTGTTGACCTGCTCAGATTGTGTTGATTTACCATGGGTAAGTAGGCTACGTAGTTAAATGGTTTCTTTTTTGACGTAATGTTGATGTAGGGTCCTGGATCCAGGGTCTGCACAGGGTGTTTTATTTAGAAAATCTGGCAGTATGGGTCACCAAATATACTTTGGCGGCTGTTAATATACCTGGGCGACCTGCCCAAGTAAATGTGTGGGCAACACTGGGTTATGCATTTGGGTGGGGGTTGCATAAATGAATAAGAAAATGCATAAATTAATAAGATGTTTAGGACCGTGTGTGTGTGAGTACTGTTAATGAGTCACAAATTGAATTGAACTGAACATCATATGTAAGCTGATCTGGCACCTACACCAGACCAAGTGCCACCAAAAGGGGCGCGACTGCCCCAGGAAGAAGGGGGAGAGACAAGGATAAGAGCTAAGCTAACCCAGCTTGGACCTAAAGATATTCCACTACCCAGCCTACTCCTGGCTAATGCAGGAAAATAAAATGGATGAGAAAAGCTCAGGCTAACTGAGCAACGGGAAATCAGTGACTGTTGCACAAACATCTTTACAAAGGCCTAGACCATGTTTACATGAGCACTCCTGGCAGCAACAGAGCCATCCCCAACCCCCATTTTGGTCAATCAGACCATATTTCCCTGCTTCTCCTGCCTACTTACACCCAGCTGATTAAAAGGATCAAACCATCAGAAAAAAAACAGTTTAAGCGTGGACAGATGACGCTAAAGCAACTCTTCAGGACTGTTTTGAGTGCACAGACTGGCACATGTTCAGGGATGTCGCCTCCCAGGAGACCCACATCAATCTTGAGGAGTATACATCATCATTGACATCTTACATCAACAAATGTGTTGACGATGTGGTGATCACAAAGACAACAAAATCATTCCCCAACCATAAAGCCTGGATGAATGGAGAAGTGAGGGCCTTAACGTCAACCAGCTAGTTGATGTCATCACTGACATTTTTGACATTTCACTATCACAGGAAAGTGCTCCTACCTGCTTTAAGACAGCCACCATTGTCCCTAGTCTAAAGGACTACCACCCTGTGGCACTCACCTCCATTCTGATGAAGTGCTTTGAGAAACTGGTTCTCCAGCACATCAAAAACAACATCCCAGCCAGCTTGGACCTTAACCAGTTTGCACTCAGAACCAGCAGATCCACAGAGGATGCCATCTCCACTGCCCTTCACTCAGTCTTCACACACCCTGAAAATAGCAACACCTACATCAAAATGTTGTTTGTTAATTTCAGCTCAGCATTCAATACAATCAATATAATACAATCTCCCCCATGCAGCAAACTTAGCACTCTGCAACTGGATATTGGACTTCCTCACAAACAGACCCCAGACAGTTCGGATTGGAACAGATGAACAGTTTCAGGTTCCTAGGAATCAGCATCACAAAGAACCTGTCATGGTCATCTCACATCTTCACCCTGGTTAAGAAAGCTCAGAAATGTATTAAGTTTCTTAAGGAAACTTAAGCAAAATTCTAAGGCCAAGTTCTTATCAACTTTTACAGAGGAGCAATAGAAAGCATCCTGACTGGAAACATTACAAACTGGCAGGTTTGTGCATGGCCCAGGACAGGAGGGCTCTGCAGCGGGTGATTAAAACCTCCCAGAACATCATTGGTACCCATCTACTGAGCATTAGTAACATCGGTGAGGTGAGGTGCCTGCTTAGAGGAGTTTAAACTAGGTAAGGGACAGACATAATGTTAAGGACAGATCGATTCTTATGGATTTAGCAATAATTGGTATGGGTTTTTTATGGATATAGACGATTGTACGCTGAGGCTTGAGATTTCAGTCAGTCAGTCACAAAGGAGGGAATGTGGGAAATATTTTCTTGTCTGATCGTATGACTACATGAGTGATCAGGTTTTATATAATCATTTTGTTTCCATACTCAGTACATGACCTGGATGTGTTTATTTTGATCACAGTGCATACCATATATTACTTGGATAAATGAATGTGTTCATGTTAGTCCTGGAGTTCTGATGGTTAGAAAAATTCAGTTAAATGCAGGACAGAAGAAAAAGAAGAAAATCATCTTGTCTCGTGCATATTAGAGAGTGTGTGTAACGAGGCTTGTTAGCGAAAAAGTTTCAGGGAGAGTGTCTTGGTAAAACAAGGCGCCTAATATGAGTAACTTTTAATTAAAGAAAGCATTGAGTTATGAACAGAGAGCAACACACAAGCATGAGGGGAGTCATTTTGCTGTGCAGGGCTGAGAAGTTTACTTGTTAGCAATGATTTATCGCAGAGAACAGACGGTGAGGGGCCCTCTCAGTAAAATGTTATCTATATGTCCGGAGCCTCCCATCTTGCAGGAATCTGGGATGAAGGTCAGTCAGACAGGTGTGTTACCTAGCAACAGTAAGAAAATTCCTTGTGTAATGGCGCCTCCATGTGGACAAAGGTGTAATAGCATACAATCCTGCCTTGAATTTGCAACCAATCAGAGACTCTCAGTGACTTCCGTGTTTTGACTAGTAGCCAGTCAGGAGTGTTGTACAACCCAACAGGTGGAGCATATGTTTTTCATATAAAAATGATGCACACCTGGGGAATAACTCGATTTGTTGTACTCTGTTCTATTCTGTTTAATCTGCTTTACAATAAATTTAAGAAAATACCAGACTCTGATGACTTAGTGTTGTTTTTTACGGATTATGTGGCAGAAGATCTGAGCTCATCTGGCCCAAGCAAAGATTTCTCTCCCTCACTTGTTCTCTTGTTCCCTGACAAAATGTTTGTTTGTCTTTTGTCTTGCAATAATTTCTTTTTTAAAGCAGCCCAACAAGACTTACGTACATAACTTTGAGCTGAGACTTCAAAATAATAGTACTATTACTTGTACTTAATGAAATAATGTATAAATAACAAATGCAACTTAAATAAATTCTCAATTATGACACTGGTCTTAGAAAAAGTAAACAAATTATACAAATTATGTAAACAATATAACATATATATTACTGTATTCTATTTTATATATTTATTATATTTTAGTCCTATAATAACTATTAACTTCTGCACTATTGTATGTCTTAGCTTCTCAATTTTACTTTTACTTGTGTGATTTTCTTCTTTTATACATATAGTATGAACACTGAGAACATGAGAACTAAGAATTTAATTGCCAATGACTGCTTCTCTGTAATTGTGTAATTGCCAGTACTTCCCTTGTTCACATGTTGGTGTGTGTATCAGCCAGTATCAGCAAATCATTAACTATTACATTGTGAATGTCTACAGTGAATAAAGGATACTAGGAGATATTGCTGATGTTCACAACATAAATTTTATCGTCATCGTCTGACTCTTTTTGTGTTCTTTTTGTGGCCTTTTGGAGCCAGGCCAACATCATTGTAAGGTTAATGTAATGTTACTTATTAACTTGCATCTGTCCAGCATACGACACCCTCTGTCCTTAGACCCTCGATTTGGATAAAGAAAAATTTCAGATATTGCCAGTGGGTAGGACCTGGTTGTCACTACGTCTGGGGGAATCATAAGCATTGTCTAGAGTGGCCACAATCAGCTCAGAAAGGTAAGCGAGGAAGTTGGACTACCTGGTAAGTTCTGAAAATATGCGTCTGTTACTTGATTCCAGTGGTTGTACTTTTCGATCCAGATTGCATTTAGAAAACAAGTATTTTAAAAGTTGTTTGCTTGTCGTCTTGCGGACAGACCGGACAAAGCATGAGTTCAGACTTTTTGCGATTAAATCACCGCAAAATCGGTCCAGATTACAGCCGACATGTGACTTGAAACTGCCACTCACCGTAGACAGATGGAGAGGCGAATATTCGCGGGTTGTGTTTAAATGCGAAATGTGGACAGAGGGGAGGGGAGAGGGGGCTTCCAAGTGGGGAAAGTTGCAGGAAGATGGGAAGAGGCCAGAGGCACATGGGAATGCAAGCAGCATCGCCAGCTTTGTGAATTTGTGGCCAGAATGGCATCAAAAATAACAAGAGGGCAGCTTGACCTTCGTTTATTTTTCAAAAAGAAAAAGACCAGTGAGGAATTAGCTTGGATTTGGATTCCTGTCCAGACAATTAAATATGAATCAAAATTGGCTCGTGTTACACAGGCACACATGAAGCGAGCATGTGGACACAAAATCCACTGGTATTGTTCACACAGAAGTGTTGTAGAAAATAAGCCATTTCATTGAAGTTCATGTCATTACTTTTGTAGAAAATGAAGAGAGTCAGTTTGCAGCAGGAGCTGGGCAACAAGGTGGAGGAGAGACAGCAGCAGCAGGGCAACAAGGTGGAGGAGAGACAGCAGCAGCAGGGCAACAAGGTGCAGGAGAGAGAGCAGGCAGTTCAACAGCAGCAGCACGGCAATAAGGTGGAAGAAAGAGCAGGTAGTTCAACAGCAGCAAGGCCAGAAAGAGATGATGAATCAGGAAGTTCAGGCAGTTTGGATTCTGAAGATGATCAGGAAGAAAGAACAAATGATGATATCCCAGAATGCTGGACAGAAAAGCAAACAAATGAGAAGAAGGAGCTATATCCATGGCTTGTATATCAAGGTAAAGCACTTGGTTGTTCAACCTACAACAAGTAAGAAAGAAAATACATTGTCACAGAACCTCAGACTTTCACAAGGCAGCTGAGAAAACTAAATCTGGAAGGCCATACACTGATGTAGAAACAGACAGACATCCAAGTCCTGAGTGGATTGGAAATGGGAAGGACTTTACATTCAGAAAAATCTTGTGCAAATATTAGCCAGCACATAGCAACAGAAATGAGAAAGCAAGTAATTGCAAGTGTTCTAGAAAGCAATTCAAAGATTTCCAAGTCAACCACCATCAGCAAAAAATCAGTAGGCCTACTAATAATCTATGTCAGAGGATGTGTAGCTACTGAGAGCTACTGACATTCTTTTTGGATATTGTAGCTCCCTGCCACCACTGCAGAGGCAATTCATACAGCGTTGCTCAATAACCAACAATCTCACCATGGCTTTACAGAAGACATTTTAAAAGAGCGGCTTGTTTGTTTTGCATGTGATGGTGCCTCAGTTATTCTTGGAAGAAAGACAGTTGTTGCAACCAGAGTGGTCAACCAGTTTCCCGGCATTTTCATCTGGCACTATATGAACCACTGCTTGGAGTTGAGCGTAGGGGGTATTGTTGAGGAGGCTCCAGGTCTCAATCAATTTCAGTCTTTCTTTGATAAACTGTACAGCCTCTATCATGCTTCTGTTAAAAACTGAAGAGAGTTGACTGCATATTGTGAGACACTTTCAATGCAGTGTCAAAACATAGGGCGAATTTTGAGCACAAGATGGGTAGCTTCCAGCTACAGAACTGTGAAAGCTGACTGGCAACAGTACCCTGCCCTATACAAGCACTTTTCAGAAGCATCTGTGGAGCTATACAGAAAGGGTCATGTTTTGTGGTTTATGCCATTGGCTCTGTAGTCCAACCTTTGTGCTCAACCTAGGACTCATGTTTGATGCCTTGGAAGAACTGTCTGATTTCTCCCTCTCCCTTCGAGATAGAAGTATGACACTTCACGGGGCAGATGTTTCACTCAATCGACAGATTCGGGTACTGGAATCCATGGCTGCCTCCCCAGGTCTGAAGACACAGGAGGCACAGCAGGCAGCGGAGTTTAACATCTTGAAAACAGTCGCACTAAAGCAAACAAATGTGAGACATGACCATGCAATTAACCAGAGGCTGTTTTTTTGATACCCTGGCTGGAAGTATTGACCAAAGAATGAGGTGTCTACGAGGCAAGCTGCACAACAGAGACAAATATCAGCAGTTCTTCGCCAATATCAAACCTTGCAGCCTTCCAATTGGCCAGAGGAGTATGGGGTGAGATATGCTGAAGCAGAAGTGCTGGAGCTCTGTACTTGAAAGTCCAGAGGCACAGAGAGTCTTGAGGGAATACACTGGCACAGTCAAGGCCAGTGGTGAGAAAAGTAGGCCTCCAAAGGAGCTAAAGCCTCTGCTACAAGCAGTCAACACACTGCAGAATGCGAAGGTGGCTTCAGCCAAATGAATATTTTAAGTGGAATGAGGGCCACCCTGGAACTCAAAGGCTTATCAGCTTTGATTTTCATCAAATGTACTGGTCCTCCTGTGAAACCTTTTTCTCCAAGACATTATGTGAAGTCTTGGTTTCAGAGAAACCACATCTTGGCTAGCAACCTCGGGGCAAGAGCATGTGAAAACAAACAGCAAAAGCACGACTATGAGCCAATATGGAGTCTGTTATGAGCAGCTAAATGATAGTGGTGAAGTAATGAAGACTGGATGAGACTCAGAATCTTGTACTATGCTCATATAATGGTTTTCACAGAGAACAGAAACTTGTTCTTTATATAATAGATTCCACTCCCTTTACTGGTTATTTCAGGGGTGCAAATAGTTTATTTTCAGAAATGTTCAAGTTCTTTCTGATATGAGCTTTTTCTGACATTGCCTAACTTTAACTGGCTATATTAGGCTATAATGTTCTCTTTTCTATTTTGCACAGTGTTCATTGTGTATCCTTAAAGGAATTTAAATGGTAAAAAATTCCAAGGGGTCATGCGGGTCTGTTAGCTTGACTGGCATCATATGTTGTGACAAAGCAGCGTTTTGTAACACCCCGCTTTCTCTATGTTTTTTTTAAGCACTGAGATTAATAAAGATCTAACGTTAAATAAAGTTTCTGTGATTGCTAACGCCAGCTACCTAAATGCTACCGATCATGCTAGCATTACAGTCAGGTGTGTGTCTGTGTCTGTGTGTGTGTCATGTCTATCACCTGACCGTTTTATCTCATCTCAGTACTTCATTCATGGCTGGCTTGTAACGTAGCGCTTAATAACCTGCCTCTTCCACTCGTAGCTGGAAACCCCAGTGTTAACAGAAACAGGTGATAACCAGTTTTGGTGAAACAAGTAACCCTGAGAGACAGAGAGCTCAGGACAACAGCTGGCGATATGGAGGTTTCACAAACTTTTTTTTCTTGCTCTGGACACACTCTGAAATAATGAACTTCAATACATCATGCGACATGCTGCTGGAGACGTTCCGAGACTATTTTTTCCTTCCTGATACTGATTCCGATACCTGAATTTGCAGTATCAGCCAATACCAAATACTAGTCCGATACCAGTGTGATAAAAAAAAAAAAACATATTATTTTTTTTATTTTTTTTAACATCTGTATACAACTAACCCTGTATGGATGTGATATGATTGCTATCATTGTTGTATGGCCTTCGTAAAACATGAACAAATACATACACAGAATGAATGCCATAGAGGTTTCTTTTATTATCTAGTTTGACAGTCAGAACTGAAAAAGAGCATAAATAAATAAATCTAGGAATAAATGACAATTCCGTTTGGAGAAGATTTTTCTGACACATCTCTCTCTCAGTTCACAAGACGACAGTTGTAAAGCTAATAGCCTGCACGTCTTTTTGTGCTGGTCCAGCTGTGCTCTCCTCCTTATCCCTTTGTGCTCCTCTGTTTTTTCCCCTCCCT
>NTHP01000386.1:609136-637745 GCA_003416845.1 Oplegnathus fasciatus | reverse complement strand
CACACACACACACACACACACACACACACACTCAAACACACACACACATACACACAGACACACACAGACACACACACACACACACACACACACACAGCATGCTAACATGCTCATAATGATAATCCAGCTGAGGCTGATGGGAGTGTCTGTAGTTCTGCAGGTGTTTGGTCATAAACCAAAGTATTGGACACATTAACATGTTGACCTGAAGATGGCGCTAGACGAAAAGTCAGAGGATCAGTAAAGTTGCTACAGTTCATCCTGAGGGGAACATGAATGTCTGAACCACAGACGTCCGTCTCTGCTCTCTGGTGGACAAACTCTGTAATGCAGTCACTGTTTCTAAACGTGACATTCACACTGACATCATGCTGCTAAATCGTCTTTCACCTTCATCTCTCTCAGTCTCTGTAGACGGAGTCGAGTGGAACGATGTGAAGTTTTTCCAGCTGGCCGCTCAGTGGCCGACTCACGTCAAACACTTTCCTGTGGGGATCTTCAGCTACAGCAAACCATGAACCTCCTCACCTCCTCCTCCTCACCTCCTCCTCCTCTCCTGCATCATGTGAGCTCCTTGTGGGCATGTCCTTGGTGACAGGCGGGCTACCCTCCTCTCTTCCCAGTTCAACTTTCTTCAGCTACAACAAACCTTTAACCCCCCCATCAGAGGAGCGGAAACCTTGTTTGCCTTTTTTCATTCACATCCTGTTGGAATAGAAATATTTGTACCATGTAAGTTACTTTTTAATCATTTATATGAATTCTGCTGTAGATATTTATTTCTTACTGTAAATATTGTACACAGCCTCAAGTGTGTGTGTGTTTGTCTGATGATGATAATAATAACAACAGTAATCATAATAATGCAGTTTATACGTGGATTAACTCATTTAGTTTGATTTGATTGTTAATGATTTAAAGTCTGGATTTTTCATTTATTCAAAGCTGGTTTAAAATGTATGTGGATCTGCTGTCATAGCACAAGTCCTTAAACCCAAACCTATGAAAGTGCAGCTTATTCACTGTTTGTGGCCCAGAGCCTCTTTATGAAGTGACTGTTATAATTTCTTGTTGGTCAATCAAACAACTGCAAAGAGACAGTCAGTGTTTCAGTCCGGGTGGGAGGTGGGGGGCCTCTCCGGTCCTTCAAACATCAGCTCTATCAGGACGGTTTGCTATTCTTCAAAGGCGGGATTTTGTGTGTCAAAGTTGCAGAGATGTAGTGGAGGAGAAACTCAGTTTGACTGCCATTTCCTTCCTGAAACAGAAGCTGTGTCTCAGTTCGTGTTCTTCCGTACTTACGCTCGCTATTTTGAGTGCTTAAGTGCGTTCACACTGACAAGTATGGCAAATCTCCATCTTGGCTATGTAGCGGAAGGGGAGGGACCACCAACCTATGAAAATGGCCGCCGAGGAAGCGACAGCGGTTGTGATTGCTACGGTGAACACCACACTATAAAAAAAAAGTAAAACGTAAAAGCAAGTTCATTTTTATTTATTTTTAATAAAGCTGAATTGAAATCAAGGGAGCAAACAAGCCGGCAGATATTTTGGTGGTAAAATGTTGGTGATAACGCTCCGCTCCGGTTCCTCACTGCTGCGATTGTCATTTCTGGTAAGTGCACAGTGTCCGTGTCCGATTTGAGACGACATTACCCTGTCAAAATTCACACACTACGCAAGTAAGTACATAGTGTACACATTGTACTATGTGGAAGTGTACTAATAGAAGTATCCAAATTGAGACACAGTAAGAGTTTTAGAATGACATGAATGGGCACAAGGTTTTTACTCTCAGAGGGTGTCAGGTATTTGAAACTAGTCCCAGCTGGGAATGCACTAAACACTACAGTACCCATGATCCTCAGCTGCTGTTGCTATGGAGATGACTCCATGAAGTGCTGTGAAATCTGAGCACTGCACCAGCTGCAGCTGCAGAGTTGATCCAAAATCCAAAAGTGAATTGATTTAAATGTCTGAATTGATCCAACAAACTCTACGAAGAGAGTTTTGTGTCTCCTGTAGTTTTCTTGTGTTTGTGTTTATTAACCTGTCACACTGCCTGTCACTGCTCACTGCTGCACACTGCAGAGCTTTAACCCTTTAAAAAGGCAGTTAGCAGTTTTATAAAGTGTGTGAAAAACTTGTAGGATGTTTGAAACAATAAACAAAACTGGAAATTGATGTCTCTTTGTTCACTGTTTTACAGTATCCTTTCAATACACTCTCCAGCTCGTTATGGAAAATAGTTTTCACTGCTAATGAAGGAAACGGACACTCTGGAGTCTGGTGGTACGGCAGCGGATACTTCTATATCACTTGCCAGACGGCAGCAGGGTGAACAGGCTGTGGCTTGAGTGGGTATTGTCTTTTAGTATTCTTCAGGCTCTGCACAGGCACCTCACCGATATCACTGATGCTCAGTAGATGGGTACCAATGATGTTCTGGGTGGTTTTAATCACCCGCTGCAGAGCCCTCCTGTCCTGGGTCATGCACAAACCAGTCAGGATGCTTTCTATTGCTCCTCTGTGAAAGTTGACGAGAACTTGGCACGAGAACTTTGCTCTCTTAAGTTTCTTGAAGAAATACAGACGTTTCTGAGCTTTCGTAACCAGGATGGAGATGTGAGATGACCATGACAGGTTCTTTGTTATGCTGATTCCCAGGAACCTGAAACTGTTCACCTGCTCCACCTCAGCTCCACTGATGTAGACAGGGGTGTGTGTCTTTGCCTCCTTTTTTCTAAAATCAATGATCATATGATATATATATGATATATGATATGATATATGATAGTGATATCCTGTGGAAGTGTAAGTCACACTGAATCTAAAAATACATGTTTCATGTCTGTGGGTTCAGATTTGAGAAGAAGTAGCTTTAATACCTCAATATCCTCCATGAGCTGCATGTCACTGCTGTAGCTCCATCTGCTGACCATGTTGGTAGCGGTCAAATCAGCAGCCAAACTACAATAACTAACTTCCTGTTGTTTTTACAACATCTGCGTGCACCTGTCTCTTTCACCTCACACAGTATCTCACATCTGCCTCACATCTCTCCCCTTCCCCCTTTGACTCTTCGTCCCCCTGGGGATGTCAGTAGTATAAGACTTTAAGAATACACTACTCGCAAAAAGTTCGGGATATTCGGCTTTCGGATGAAATTTCAGAATGCACCTAAAATGCACTATAACCTTTACAGGTGAACTTAATTTGACCTTCTCTAAACTTTTGAATGCACANGGCTGCTGGAGGCTGGGGTACCTCAAATGGAGTGGCCTGCACTTTCCAGACCTGAATCCCATAGAAAACCTCTGGGATCAGCTGAGTCGCCGTGTAGAGGGTCGTAACCCCGCACCCCAGACCTCAATGACCTGAGGGCAGCCCTTCGAGAAGAGTGAAATGCCATGCCTCAGCAGACAATAAGTCGACTTGTGAACAGCATGAGATGTCGTTGTCAAGCTGTAATTGATGCTCAAGGACACATTATTCACATTATTAAGTTATTGAGATATTGACATTTTTTGTTGTGGTATACCCACCACTGTTGTTAGCTTTTGTTTCAATAAACTGTTTGAGATGAAGAAATTACCATTGCATGCTTCTACTTAAATGCCCTACTTTCATGATATAGTATCACTGTAGCATGAACTTTTTACATTTTCCATAAATTTCACCCGAAAGTCGAATATCCCTAACTTTTTGTGAGTAGTGTAGGTAA
Source organism: Oplegnathus fasciatus (assembly GCA_003416845.1). Taxonomy (NCBI): domain Eukaryota; kingdom Metazoa; phylum Chordata; class Actinopteri; order Centrarchiformes; family Oplegnathidae; genus Oplegnathus; species Oplegnathus fasciatus. The sequence continues at coordinate 634,021 of NTHP01000386.1, read as the reverse complement.
ATCATCCAGATGTCTGTTCTGATTGTGGCTATAATGGACACTGCAACCTCCAGGGGGCAGCATATAAAACTTAGTTTTGTTTGCAGTAGCAGCAGATTCTCTAGGACTTACTCATAACAATCATATTGAATAGAAACTGTGAAACTGAGATTTAGTCAACTATTTCTGTGGAGCAATCAAAGAGATTTATAAACTTTTAAAAGGAAAGACAACACGTCACTCACTGTACTTTAATATTTGAAGGAAAGACACTGCATTCTGTCGTTAGGTAATACGCAACAACTCTCGTGTTTACATCATCAAATAGGCATCTACTTTGCAGTTGGCTGCTGTTTCCAAACAATCAGTAATATCACAGAACATCATGACAGACGTCTCTTCTTTTCAGTGTCCGTTGAGGTTACATATGCGCTCAGACACACACGCACAAACATACACAATTATATATCCATGGCCGCTGTTTTAAGAGTTCATGGTCTCGGTACAGCAAAGACCTTCAATGGCTTCAACACCAAACTCAGGATCCTCTTACGAGCTAAATCAACTATATTTCAAACTCAGTGCAGATATTCATTTAGGTGCTACACTACTGCTCCAGTCGCCTTAAACATCAAAAGTCCTGCAGGTTTTCACAAGTCTACAGCATGAGCTGCCTCCTTCATCACCACGGCTGTTCGTCATAACTACTGTGCTTGTGGTTCAAAGTCCTTGCACAACAAAATTAAAATGGTATATGGTATACATTTCTTAAAGGTACAGGTGAAGGATTTATGATACAGGTAAATGTCTTTAAATGTTCGAGGGGTGTGTGGGGATGAAGATAGTCCAGTCTTGGAGGTCACCAGCACTCAGCAGCCAGAGAACAGTCCAATATGGATGCCAGAGTAAGTCAAAAAGACATTTCAGGAGTCTTGAGGATTCCACAATAACCTTTAGAAATCCACCAGGACTGTCAAGAACACGTAGAATCTATCACAAACCTCTGGGAGCTTTAGAAACTCATCAAAGATGTTTTGAACCTTAGACCTTCAAAAAAACCTAAGAAAACTATACAGTTAGAATATTTAGAGATTCATCAAAATGTCAAGAAACCTGTCAGGTCATCATAAAAAGCTGTTAGGATTTCATACAAGACTTCAGAAATCTGCCAGGATACTCAAACAACTGTTGGAACTGTTACATGTTCATCAGAGCCTTTATCCTTTAATCGACTGTCAGGAATGTGTTACAAGCTTTACACGTCTCTCCAAACCTGACAAATAACAAATTACAGGAACTTGTCAGGACATTCAGGAACCTATCAGAACCTAGCAGACTTCTTAGAAGTTTATCCGGACCCCTAAAGAAATTACAGGAGCCTGTCACAGTATTCAGGAGCCTACATGTTTTGAACTTGTTAGACCTTTAAATAACCTAAAAGAACAACCTTTAGATAAATGACAAAAGAGACGAACATGTCAGAATATTCAGGAACTTTGCCTATGAGAACCTAGGGGAACCACTGGAAGTTTATCCAAACCCTTCGAATATTATAAGAACCTGGCACATAATGCAGGAACCTACTGGAAATAATTCAACTGCCATGGCATTTATCTAAATCTTTAGATAAATAACAGAACTTACAAGAACATGTTAGAACCCAGCAGCACCTTTAAAAGTTTATCCAAAGCCTTTGAAAAATTACAGGAACCTGTCACATTATGCAGGAACCTACTGGAACCGTTAGGAATGCATCAGGACTGTCAAGAAGCTGTAGGATCCTTCAGGAACCCTTGGGATTTTTAGAAACCCATCAAAGTTGTTTTGACCTGTTAGATCAGGAACATAAAAGAACTATACAGAGTCCAGAAGGATATTTATTTATCTGTGTTTTGAAACCTGTCAGATCATCAAAAAACCTATTAGAACTATTAGGAGTTCATCCAAAGTTTCAGAAACCTGTCAGAACTGTTACATGTCATTTAGAAGCTTTAGGAATCCATCAACTTTTAGGAACCTGTTACAACCTTCAAACATCTACCAAACCTTTAGACAAATAACAGAAATTATAGGAACCTGTCAGAATATGCAGGAACCTATTGGAACCTTTAGAAATCCATCAGAACTGATCGTCAAGAATCTGTTAGAACCTTTTGGGACCCGTCAGAAGCAGAACTTTTAGAATCCCTTTATGTGGCAGTAGGCCTCCAGCGAGGAGAAGACAATGTACATTAACCACAGGCTGAAGAACAGGCAGGTGGTGAGAATCTTAGGGACTCTGGGTCCGCCGAGCTCCCCACCGATCTCGGGCCGGCGGCGGTAGATGAGGACGGCGATGCAAATGAAGGCAAAGATGGTGAAGAGTGTAACGGAGAAGGCCAGCGTGCCTGGGTCAACCCTGAACTCCTGGCCCTTGGAATAGTGGTAGATAGCAGCGATGGACCAGGCCACGCCAATACCCAAGAACACATTAACAGCGTTACTTCCTGTCACATTGCCGATGGAAGCGTCAGCGTATTGGTCCTGGATGGCTGCCACCTTACTGGCAAAGGTGTCTGAGAGAAAGTGGAGAGGAGATGCTATGTTTGAGTTGCTGCACACTTAAACCGTTTATGTGCTGTATTGATTAATTTAGGATAACACTTTACACATAAAAATCAGTTTACTGATGCAGGTTAGTCCTCCTCAGCCTGTGAAAACAGCTGTATAATATCTTCTGTGCCACTGGAGGAGATAATAACCCTGATGTCATGATGATGTCATAGTATAATGTTATCTCTGCTTGGGCTTGGAGTTTGAAAGCTGTGGCTGTTTAATGGGTAGCAAGGCTCTACAAAAAAACACTATCCAGTTCCATCAATTGAAATGTAGGATCCAGTGTTTTTGGAGTTAGATCCATACTAGAGACTAAAAGTCAGGATATCTCAACCACATCTGGATATTTACACATTTTTTTGTTTAATATGTCTCTCACAAGTCAAACTACTTTATGGGAATGACAGTAAATCACAGATTTCCCCTTGAAAGAGCAACTACACCTAGGTTAATATTCCTGTTTTCACTGCCATTTAGTAGTTGCAGTATGCATTATCTACATCCTGTTTTGTACAGCACTTCACATTGCACTATTGTGCAATGCTACATCATACATCAAATAAACTGTTTATTTTGAGGTTAAGACTTGATTTTTACGTTAAGGTAAGAATAAATTCAAGTTAAGGTTAAGCCTGGCAGACTGTACTATTATATTAATCTTGTACATGTGTTACTCACACTGTTACTCACATCCACATTGGTTTTTGGTACAGTTTTGTTCTGGTTTGATCGATCAGTCTCTACATGGGTAATCACACAACCAATTCTGATTCTTAGGTATTGTAAAGTTGCTTTGGACAACAGCATCAAACAAATGAATGTATTGTACTTAAGTCAGTAAGTGAGGACAGCGGGACGGGTTTGTATCAGACCTGGTACAGATGTGCCCAAAGCTACGAACACCACAGCAGTAACAGAGTCTTTGAGGCCGACGGTGCAGCCGAAATGTGACGCCAGGTCACCGATGACCGCCGTCAGGATGCCGATGACGGAGATAGAGACGACGAAGCAGGCCCAGCCGTTCCAGTAGTCGGTGGGAGGAACGAAAGCAAACAGAAGCTTCCAGAAGACAGTGAGGAAGTGCATGACATAGTCAAAACAGGAAGGCAGCTTTTCCTCGCCACATTCATCGTCATCATCATCACCTGGGCAGGAGAGGGAGGCAGAGCCAGGAGTCAATACTGAATCATTTTTAAAGCCAGGTCAGGTGAATCTCAAAACTTTTATTTTTCTCTAAGTCAATAATGGAGCCTGTTTTCTTTACCACACCTGTTCTCATTTTTACTACCCCGGAAACAGATAACTTTTTCGAAATTCAAACAACCTGAGTTTGGCTCAGGTTTAGTTCATACCAGAGCTGACTGTGATGGCTTCCACAAACTGCTCTCTCCAGCTGTTTGTCCCAATCACCAGGGCCAGGTTGGTCTTCTTAAGGAGTTTATCCACGGTGCTCTGAAAAACAGCAGGTCCCAGGAAACCATTTAGCGAATCACCAAACAATGAAAGGTTTAAAGGAAATAGGTCAAATCATGTTCACATTCCTGCTGATCTTTTTACAAATCATCCCATCAGTTTGATCACCTATCTGATGATCAGTCTGAAAACTGATAATAAGCTTTGACTGTATGTGTTTATTTTGATGTTTTAATTATGACATCAATTAAACAGAAACCTTGAACTCGTATGACTCCTCTATCGTGACCTCCAGTTTGACGTGCTCGCCGAGCATCGGTCTGCCCATCTCCGCGATCCGCCTCTCCTCCTCCTCCTTCTTGGTCAAAACTTCCTCACCCCCCTCCTCTGAGAGAGAGAGAGAGGTAGAGAGAGAGAAAAAGTTTGATGGTAAGACTCTTATCGCTGATGCTTCACAATCAACAAGGATTCAGAAAAGCACAAGAAGTGTGGGATGAAAGGGTGGACATATCCAGATGGACAGATTGATGGCTGGACAGACAAAATTAGAATGGATAGGCATATTAACAATTGGATGGATGGTTGGATGATCGATTGGACAGATGAACTTAAGAACGGATAGATGAATGAACAGATGGATGGATGGACTAACAGACAGACATACACCGATCAGCCACAACATTAAAACCATCTGTACAATCTAATGTGATCCAATACAACAGCTCTGCCATGAATTCTACTTTTACGAAGCTTATCATTTTTCAGTTTTTGTTGACACTGTCAGAAAGGTAATAATTCTACTTTATGTTTATTCTCAAGTTCGTAGTGGGTGGTGTTGCTGTACTGGAGTGCTTTATATTAAAAGGTGGTTTTAATTTTCTGCCCCTCTCATGTTTGTAAATGGAGTGAACAAAATATTAAAACCACCTTTCAGACGAATGGAAGACAGGACAGACGGACAACTAGATAGACAGACAGATTGATGGATGGATGAGAGGACAGATGAATGGACAGATAAACTAAAGGAAGGATGGATAAATGAACAGATGGACAGGTGGTGGATATATAGACTGATAGGTGGATGGGCAAATGGATGACAGATGTATAGTACCTGTGATGCTGATGATGGCGGAGGGAGCGGGGTGGTCTCGTCCCTGGACCTTCCTGTAGACGTCTCTGCCTGAACAGGTGAACAGAAACTGATTCTACTGAAACCAAAAACCTCATGCACATAAGGTCAAAAACAGCACCTGAACCCGAGAAAGTCCAGGAACATCACAGCCTCCATCAAACAACAACAACTAAAACAATATCTTGAAAAAATGATTTGAACTAAAAGATATGTTCTGTAAAAAATCTAAATAATAATCTGATGACTTTCGTCTGTTGAATCTGAAGTCTGTTTCTGAATGGTTGGAGGAACAGCAGTGTCAGATATGGACAGAATCTGTGAGCATTTAACTTTTGGTGATGTGTTTCACTCAGCCATGTGGTGATGAAGCTATAACAAACTGAAAAGATCAAAAACATGATGAATAATAAGTGAAATCTGACATTACGAGAATATGAGCTGCTGTGTCTTCATGTCTGCATGAAGCTCAAGAGAAAAATGTTGAAATGACCGACAGGAATTATGTCTGAAACTATAAAAATAAGCCTCAGGTTTTAAAACAGAGCATGCTCAGTGGGACATGACCTCAGAGGAGATGATTTCCCATCAGCCTCAGCGGTTGAGGAGGTCAGAGATCGAGTCACTTGGTGAACAGAAGAGCATCATCACACCACAGGGTCTGTGAGGTCAGCAGTGGATGACGTGCAGTGTTAATGCATGCAGTCAGGATGGTGGATGTTGATGGTGGATGTTGATGGTGGATGTTGATGGTAGAGTTCAGCAACCTGACACGACACGTGACCCGTAGTTTGGAACCATCATGATTGGGCCGGGGTTTTTTTTGCGTCAAGCTTCAGACTAGAGCTGGATTACATTCACATGTCACTTAATAAGAAAATTCTTTCTCTCTCTGTCTCTGCCAATTGTCTGCATCTATGTGTGTCATGTGTTGCAGGTAGATAGGTAACGTAATGCCCACTGGGAAGCAGGAAGACGGACAGAGCATAGCCAATGTGTTGCATTAGCCTGGTGAGCAGTCAGTAATGGATAAAATACAGCAAAATGTTCTTTAAAATCCCAAATGATTTGTTCATTTTTAACAGAGGGGATGGCCCGATGGGAGCACCCCCCCGCTCCCTGAAAGACAATTTGAACTCTCCCGAATCATATTCATTCATTCATTCATTCATTCGTGCTCCAATGTGAGGAGGTTATGTAAACTTAAACTAATTCACACTTCTTCTTTGTCTCTGTCTCTTCAGTGGCGGGCGGTGTGGCTGCCAGTGACACCAGAAAGTGCAAAATCCCACCACCGCCATGGTAACTGCCTGACACCCGCGACAGGTGAACTGCTTTCAGGTGTCACTGTTGCACTACGTGTGGATGTGTCAGTGTGTGTGACAGAGCACTCATGCATTCTTGAATTGTGAACTCTCTTGCAATTCTACATTTACAACTTCGTCAGAGATGAATATTATGGTTTAATCATGGTTGTATTTTTTTTAGGCAAGGTCTGCCTTCCGTCCTTTGACCGTCCCAAAATTAACTTCTGTCCCTGATCAAGTTTTTGGGCTCTAACTCTAGGTGATGGAGAGGGGGGGATGGCAGGTTAACAAGGGGGATGCATTTTGGTCATTTTGCTAACAACGGGGATGGCACCCCCCCTCATTGCTCATTGGTCATCACACTGTGGAAACATCAGACCTCAGCTGACTATGTACTGTGTGGAACTTACATTGTTAATCTGACATACGATAGCAAAAAAACAGCAAATCCTGTCTGCAGAGACACACTGAACGTGCATGTAAAGAGAGGGTGAACATCAGTGAATGAAGGTGGGGATGAAGTCACACAGTGCAGGATGACCAAGACGTACTGGGCTGGTGGAAAAGCCACTCTTTTCCTTTAGTAGCCAAACTTTCCCACAATGTGTCGAACATTCCCACAAGCTGTGAAAAGAACTTCAGTGTAGCGACATTCTTCCTTCTCTTAAAGAGTCTGGTGTCTGTACAAGGTTCTGTTTGGACTGTTTGGACGTTTGGAGTTTACCAGCCACGGTCATGTAGCTGATACTGGGAAAAGNAAAGCAAGCATGTGAATTTGTCTTTGAAGAAGAAATAAAAATATAGCCTCAGTCTCCAGTCGGGTTCCAGACAGATTTAGTTGGATATGAAAGGCTCGGCTATGGGCCAGGTTCGGGTCTCAGTTTTAGGCCTGTGCAGAACTCTAGTTGATAGTTGATAGTTGATGTTGATGGTGGATGTTGAATGACTTTTTTTCTCCATTCAGCATCTGCATCAGTTGCTTTCACACAAACCTGACTCTGAAGCAGTGCTGTAGACGAGACACTTGAAGGCAAAAAGCTGACGAATATTTAAGATTATTATTAACGTTTTCATTTGTCTGTTGTATTATTAGTAGAAAGTTAGTTATTAGTTTTTGTATAAATGCTCCAACAACTTAATGATAAATGATCTTAACTGCTGGAGTTACAGTAACCTACCTGTCACCTGTGTGTCACAGTTCATGTGTCTTGTAAACACAGTCAGGACACTAAGCTTCGTAATCCTCAGAGTGCGATCTAACTATTAAAACTGACGTTGAATCTTATTAGTTAAGCTGAGAACAGCACAATATAACTGTGTGTATTATGATTTGGCTGTCAGGCTTTAATTTTGGCTTTTATTCTATTTTTTGTAACACATTTGTAAATTTTGTCATGAAACACACATTTGTCACCAATATTAGACTACTTGGTTACCATGAATGAGATGTCTGCTATCAGTTGTGATCCAGCCAGGGATTTTATGAGGGACATTTTATATTTTACGGGGGTCTTTGTGCCTCCACAGAGTGATACATGAGAGCCAGTTGAGAGGTTTCACTGTGACATTAAAGTGCTGCATCTCTGTTATTGTTCATGTTGTTGCTTTAAGTGTCGAAACACTTGAAAGCAAAAGTTACACCACTGAGAGGTGTCTTACCATACAGCTGTTTGTCTAGTAAGAAGTCATACAAAAGGATAATTAACTCAGATCAACAGTAATCAGTAAACAGTAAAATCATTACAAATGAGACCGAGTGAAAAGAATCAGAGTGCTTGGGTTCACCTACCTGTTTTGACGAATCCACCTAAAAGGTTGGAAAATATGAAACAAGAAGTCAAAATTTGAGTGATTTTTCACTTGAATGATACAAAAATCCAGAGAAGAGGTGAACCTAACTATGTTTTGAGGCCGACAGAGACATAATAAATGAGTATAATAGAACGGGAAACAGTCAGCAGGACAGAAGAGGGAAACATTAGACCAGCTTACCGACTTCCTGAAGCAACACAGCTGAAGATAGGAACCGGACGAGAGAGAAATCAGAGAGAAAAATTAAGCAGAAAAAACAAAAGAGATGAAAACAAGCTAGAAGATAAAGAAAGAGGAGCTCAGATCCTCCGATGATGCAGCTCTGATAACAGCTGGAAACCTTTAGTCAAGATTAGTTTGCTTTCTCAATAAGCTACATGTTCTCATATAAAATCATATCAACATTTTTTACCATCCCTCTGAGAAAACGAGTCATATGTAGCTGACGTTATTTATAGTTGTTCATCTTAAGTACTCTTGGTCCTGATTAGGGGTGTAACGGTTCGCGTATTCGTCCCAAACCGTTTGGTACAGGGTGTTCAGTTCGGTACGCAACTTCCTCGGTCCAGTACGCCCTGTGACCTAAACAATTAATGTCAAATAGTGTATTTATGTCTCGCGTGGAACAGAAATTCTAGGGGGCGAGTTTTACTTGGAAAGTTTCATCAGTGCACCAGTTGTTGCAGCTGTAGCATGCTAGTCAGCTCAAGCTCATGTAGTGTCGCTGCCTCCGAACGGCAAACACAAATGAGAGACGAGAGCTGGAGGATCCCGCCTTGAGATTTAGATCCCCTGTGTGGGCGCATTATGGTTTCCTGGTTAGTTACAGCTAAAATGGACAGTGATTAGTGTCAATCTGTGTGCCGACATTGTTCAACTGAACTCGGGTCTGTTTGAGGAAACATTTCATACATGTAATTTACAACGGTGTTGATTAGTGGACAGCAAGTGACAGCAAGTCCTTCTCCCCACAGCGTTCAGGCCGCCTCTCACTGCAGACTCGAGTCAAAGTAACAACTGATGCTATTCACCTTATTTTCAACGGTAATACGGACGCAGTCAGGTCCGGTTTTTGTGCGAGACTTCCGGTCAGGCACTTCTGGTCATTGGCTAGCTAACTCACTTTTCAGCGCAGCAGCAGCTAACACAACAGCGTTTTGGACAACTAAGTCTTCGAGGAAAACCGGAATCGTTAAATACGCTAGTTAAGCTAGTTAGCTCTGGTGACGGAAACGATCAAATGGAAGTGCGGCACAAAAACCAGAAGTTTGACCAACTGTTTACTTCCGCGTGAACAGAGTGTTTGTGGCTGCAGATATGCGACCACACTGGGTCGTAGAGAATACAGGATTTAAGCATACGGTCAAAGAGCTTGAGCCCCGCTACAGTGTGCCTTTAAGATGGAGCATTACTAACATTTGTATTTTTTATTTGTGTTATTTATTTCTTCTTCTTGACAATATGCCAGTATTTGTGTGCCTTAACTGTTACAGTAAGAATTGTGACCAATGAGCCACTGTTTGTTTACATTTTTCAAAATAAATGACAAAAAATTTCTTTTCTATATTTTATCGTTTTCCCTGCCGTACCGAAAGCTTACTGAACTGAACCGTGGCCCCCAAACAGAGGTACATACCGAACTGTGAATTTTGTTCACCCCTAATCCTTGGACTTGTTGCTATACCAGACTTGTGTCAAATCATCATCAATCAAATCAAGATAAAGTTTTCCACATAAAAAGAAGGGGGCCCTGAACTTCACAGCAGAAAAACAACATGTTAGACTGGAAGAAAATACATCAGTATTGGTTAAAACCTCTAAATACTGTTTCTACTGTTAATGTCAAAGTTGTGAATCCTGGATGATGTTTAGTGTTTAAATCTGGTACAAATTCAAATCAAAACTCTGTGAGATGAAAACAGACACAGGCAGGTTTAATATGACAGGGATACATGTTAATACAAGTACAACTGTCCTAACCTGTCCTAAACTATGCAAACCTGTTCTCACCTGTGCTAAAATGTCCTGTCCTGTCCAACCAGGCGTAACCAGTCCCAATCTCTGTTCTAACTTGACCAAACTGTTCTGGACCAGTCCTAACCTGTCCGAACATGTCCAGACCTGTTATTACCTTTCTGAACATGTCCCAACTCGTTGTAACCTGTTCCACTGTGTCCAGAACTGACCAGATATCTCCAAACATGTCCAGACAGTTCTAATCTGTCCCAGCATGTCCTAAAGTGTAAACTAATCTGTCCTAGCCAACTTGTCCAAACCTGGTGTAACCTGTCGTACAGTAATGTGTCCCACAATGTCCCACACAGTTCTTACTGGTCTCACCCTGTCCTAACCAGTCCCAACCTGTCCTAACACGTTCAGACGTGTCTGTCCCACCATGTCCCAATCAGTCGAAAGCATCCCATCCTGTCCTAACAAGTCCCAATATGTTCTAATCAGTTCTAACCAGTCCTCATCTTAACAAACCAGCCCAACCAGTCCTAGCACTCTAGCACTTGTCCAAAACTTTCTGGACATATCCAAACATGTCCAGATATTATCTGTTCAAACCTGTCCCAAAATATTCAGTTAGTCCAACCTGTCCTAACCTGTCCTAAAGTGTAAAGTACTCGGTCCTAAAAGGCCCCAACCTGTCCAGATCTGATCTAACGTGTCTTAACGTGTCGCACAATGTCCCAACCGGTCCCTACTTGTCCCATTCTGTCCTAACTAGTCCCAATATGTCCTATTGATTTCTAACCCCACCAAACCACTTCTAACCTTTGCCCACCTTACCCAACCACTCCCAACTAACCCCAACTAGTTCCTAGCACTCTCAATCAGTCCCAATCAGTCCAGACCTGTCTAACCTGCCCTAACTAGTCCCGGCATATCCCAACCAGTCCTAACCCACCAAAGCCAGTTCTAACCTGTCCCCACCTTAACTATCTACTCCCAACTAGTCCTAGCACTTTTACTCAGTTCCAACCACTCCACACTAGTCCAATTCGAACCTGTCCTGACCAGTCTTAACCAGTCATAATCTGTCCTAAATTGATGTTAACAATCCTAATCAGTCTCAACCTCTCTTGATTGGTTACTTGTCATAGTTAATCTTAACCAGTCCAAGCCAGTGCTGACCAGCCTTAACCAATCCTAACTAAATCTAAAAACCCTCCAATAACAGCTCAGACCAATAGGACGTCAGCTGATGGCATGAAGGAAGAGGCAGCAGAGCGACAGCAGCATGAGTAAACTGAACAAAAGCAGGAAAAGAGCCCCTCAAGATACATAAAGGAGAGGTCAGAGGTCATCAGAGAGGTTTAAGGTGCCTCTTCGCACCTGTCCATCTCCTCCTGTTCCAATATGGCTCCCGCAGCTGTATGTAGAAGTTGGCCTGCTTATCGTACTCCTCATGGTCAATTATTCTAACGGCTATGGTCTTCCTGCGGGCGAAAGAGTATAGACAACAACAGTGGTAGGGGAGGTCAGGGGTCATGCATTAGTTCACCAACACACAATCAAACACACTCATCGAGGCCGACAGATACAATCTGACAGGACTCATTATGGTGGTCATTATGGTGTCTGAGTCACCGTGGCAACACCATAGTAACAGAGAAGGGGAGGAGATAACCTCACCTCATCTGGCCTGCAGGGAGGAGGGATCAAACTCTCTGTAGCTAAAGTCACAATGAAATAAATTAGACTGTCTCACTTTAGCGTTACATCATCATAAACACCGAGTTAAAGGGTCATTTCACCCATATCATCAAAATAAAACATTTTTCCCACATGCCCCTCATGGTGTAAAGTTGAGCCGATTTCCATTTTGATTGTTGAGGTTTTGAGAATAGAGTTGCAATGTAGAAGAAGCTATCTGGGGGGTAGAAGTGGAAGCTTTTCAAGTCTTGGATGGACATGAAACTATCCTGGTTGAATCAACAGTACAATAGATGAACATTTGTGTTAGGAAGTATCTGGCTCTTTGATATAAAAAGTCAAAGGTACAAAAAGCCCGTGGACATAAAAACTGGAGGAGAGAAATCAACTATGAATCCCAAGCTGCATTTCAACAACAAACATCCAATCACAGAGCTTCAAATTATACTGATAAAACAGCTTTTGTGCTTGTTTTTTTGTCTTTATTTACAGGCTTTTAGCAGAGTCACTGCATGTCGTAGCCGGGCATGACATGTATTGTTATTTTCAGAATAAGTTGACATCAATATCCATGTGGGTTGTACTGTACATGTTTAAAACAGTCTTAATGAAAAAATAGTTTAATGCAACTTAAATTTTTTATTTTTTTTAAGTTTGTCTATATGTCCATAGGATTGCACAAATATCTGTGTATGAATGGATAGAGAAGAGTGCCAGTGTTCCAGGAATATAACAAGATGTTGATGTTTTTGGAGCTACAACTCCCATAATGTTTTAGGGAATGTAAACAGGAATATAATGTCACCATGGATTCAGTGAATTAGCTGTGAGCTACAACTTAAGCCCAGTTTTTTGTATATGTTCTATATTTGTTTCCATGTAGTCAGATAGTCTCCATTAAAGTGTGTGAATCAGCTGTTAGCAGCTCCCGTCTGCAGTGGATCATGGATGTACAGACAAGTATCACTGGATACTTTGATACTGAAGAAAACTGATGATTCTCATTCACATTTTTCCGTGGTTATACGGAGCGTCTTTTTTCTGATTTCTAAACGTATTTATGGACGTTTAAAGTGCAATTTCAAATCAATTCATTAACTATGACAGTTTGTTTTGTTCCCAACTGCAATGACAAAGTGTTCTCTGACATTCATTGTGACTTTAACTGTCAAAGTCTAAATATTGCCAATAGATTGATTGGTGATGTTTTTCCCTGTGAGGTCTTGAGGTGAGCTCGGATTAACAGAGTTTAAAGGTCGTTAGTGATGCGGGTGGGGTTAGAGGGGGGTGGGGTTACAGCACGGGAAGGCGACACCCCACCTTTCCTCTCACTCATCTCCAGCAGCTGAGGCTCTCCGATCTCTAGGAAGAAGTTCTTGTTTTTCTCATATTCTTCATCATCAATTATATTGATCTGAATAGTTTTGCTGAAACAGAAAAAAACAGACAGAAAGGTTGCAGAAGGAGAAGTGTGCAGAAGTCTGACGCGTGATAAAGAAAACAAGGTGAATAAAAGGTGGATGTTGTCAGAGACACAGTGGTGGAGGTGGTGGTGGAGACGGCAGGAAAAAAATGCATGTGATTGCTGTAAGTGTCAATGGTGATTGGCACAACTTTTCTATCAGTGAGTCAACATAATGGTGTGAAAAGTCACTGTTCCTAAAGTACAGTATTTACTATCAAACACAAGTCCAGTGACACATTCTGAGGCAGAGACTCTCCAGTAATGTTAAAAGTGAAAACAGCTTGAAAACACAAAAAAGACGCATGTAAACAGGTTTATGTTGCATCAATCATATAAACAGCCTGAACTAACTGGCTCTGCACTGCAACACAAGAACAAAGCTGCTTCTATATTATTTGTCTTCTACATGGATCATCAGCTGCTGAGGATGATGAGTTTTTACCTGGGACCTGTTAGCTTTATCCTCAGTCTGTTAGCATGATATCATGTTTGTAGCCATCAAGTGCATATTTAAGGCTCTTTTACAGGTTTCTCAATTTTAAAGGAGTCATCTGGAAACAATAAAAAGTCAACAGTAGATGGAAAACTCATGGAGCTCGTTACCTTAAATAGTTAGCTAGTTACAGCTGATAAAATCTGCTCGCGACAATATCATTTCAGTCAAATCATCGGTTTTTGGCAGGAAATGAAAAGCCTCTCTTGTCTATCTCTGTCTGAAACTGAGGACTCATTGTTTCTAAAATGTTATTAATTCTGATGCTAAATCTGCCTCCATCTGTAAGCTGTATATGTGTCGTGCAAGAACAGAAGGCAACAGTAACTAAGTCGGCAGGGCTTATTGAACAGTCAATTTTGCTTTGATTTCTAAAACCACACAACGCTGCAAAGCACCACAGAAGAAAACAACAGACGACAGTTCTATTTTCTAGCTGCAAGTCAAAGTGGCCGAACTCTTTTTTGATTTTCAGAATGGGCATCAACGCTGTCTGACACGCTGACTTGTGGTCTGCAGTGTGTTTCAGCTGCAAATGGATCACTGACACAAACCGGACACCAGAAGCCAAGATGGCGCCCATTAATTTTTCGGTAAAAGTTGTTCACGCTGTGCCTGCTAGAGGTCGTTATGGCTCCAACGGTTTTGACCCAGTCCTGTAGAAAAGTTACCCAAACCTGATGTGCATAAATTCATTTTCAAATAAAAAGAGACCCGATCTGAAAGGGCAGATCAGATCCAGTCTGAATGAGCCTGAGGATAATCAGACCTGATCCAGAATGTGTTGGACCTGAACAGACCCAAACCATGAAAGCATGATTCGCCACCAATTAACAAACAGAGCAGCAGTGATTTTCCCTTCACTTCACAGTTCCCACTCAGTGTCTCAGAGACTCTGCTTGGATCCACTCAGGTATCAGACACACTGAGACACAGACCTGAGACCTGCTGCTTGTTTACAGCTGGAGGTGATAATTATAGAGATTAATGATGCGTTTCCAGTTCAGACCAGTTTGATTTCCAGCCCAAAGCTTGTTTAGGTCACGGCTGATTCAATGATCCAACATGAAGAAGCCCGATGACACAGTTAGAAAGTTTGTTTGTTCTGCCTTCGAGTGTTGGAGGCTTCACTGAGCTGCAGGCTACAGCAGCCCTCATTGGACAGATCCACAGAGTGTGTGTGTGTGTGTGTGTGTGTGTGTGTGTGTGTGCCAGCAGCGTGGAAACAGAAAATCGCCTTCATCCATTTCCATGTTTATTTAATATCAGCAGATTGATGGTTGGAGGTTTTGTCTCTGTGAGACATTCTCATATCACAGTTTTTCACAGACGCCGGTTTATAATACGCAGTTACTGCAGCAGGTAACAACCAACTGTGTCACCTCATAGTTTGGATAATTCACAAAACAAATGTTGATACAGATGATAAAATCTAAAAATGAGAAGCCTGAAGCAACAGCTTTGATCCTGTTCATGATTTGTTTGGGGACTGTTGGGTACAAGAGGTTGTGGTGATGGACATTGTTGCATTGTCTGAGTAAATGTGCAGGAAAACTAAAAGAGGTCAAAAAGCTCCGTAGAGCTGCAGAGTTGGTCTTAATTCTTTGAGTTCACAACTACCAGAGACACTTTACTATTACACAGTCATTTGATTTAATATTAATGTAAAATATCTTGATCAGTGGGACTTATGTACAGTATAGACGTTATGGACAATCTACACTCCACAGTCTGCTTATTATCTCTGCAGTTTTACAAGAGCCCAGTCAGTTTTCTGTGGAGGGAAACAGACAGAAGTTGAAAAATAAAAGTGTGGTCATGTTGGAGACGTGGCTGCCGGCCAGCAGCGACCTCCCCTGTGGTCGGCTCTGAGAGGAACCGGCTGCAGTCATCTGTCTGCTTTATGAGCTGAGCCCTCGACGATGAGCAGGATCCTGCTGCTGCCGAACACAGGCTGCCCTAATAAGGAAGAGAGCTGCGTGATGTTTATCTGCCCAACACACCAGGAGCCGGGCCGGTTTGGACTAACAGCACGACAAAAGACACGTGAGACGCCGAGCTCAACTCACACTCACCAAAGAATGGTTTGAGAAAAGATGGAGTTAAGAATCAGAGTGAAGACGTGGAAGAAACATAAACTGAACTCTGAACCAAAAAACTGGAACGAGGAAAGAAACACATGCAAAAACCACTTAAAGGAGTACTCCACTGATTTAGTCTGTCATTACTATAAAGTTGGGGGACTCACAAGCGACAGATTAACAACACTACGAGTCTTCAGCAGCTCTGTGAGGCTGTACTTGGACTAACCTCAGCATGCTAACATGTTGATCATTGTCGTAGTTTAGCATGTTAGCATGCTAGCTAATTAGCAGTAAATACAAAGTACAGCTGAGGCTGATGGGAATGTCTGTAGTTCTGCAGGTGTTTGGTCATAAACCAAAGTATTGGACACATTAACATGTTGACCTGATGATGGCGCTAGATGAAAAGTCAGAGGATCACCAAAGTTCTTACAGTTCATCCTGAGGGGAACATGAACATCTGAACCACATTTCATCACCATCCATCCAACAGTGGAGACATGTCATTAAAAACCAAAATAGTAAACCTCATGGTGGCACTAGAGTAAAAGTGAGAGGATCACCAAAGTCAGCAGGGTTCATCCTCTGGGGATCATGAACGTCTGTGATAGTTGTTGAGAGACGACGACCGACCGACTGCTTGTCTAACAAATGTGACAAGTGAAGCGAGAAGTTGTTCTGTGAATGTGGATACAATCATTCAAACTGTGGCACTGAAACTTTGACTTCTTTGATTCAACCAATTCAGTCGCTGCTAGAAGCTTGACGACCACTCACAGGGTTAGCTGGTGAACAGCTGGCGAGCTAACTGCTAACATGTTAGCCAGTTGGGAACATGCTAGCACTGGTCACAACAGCTCTCTGAGCTTCTTTCTGTTTTCTCTGTACTGGACTGTTTTCTATGGAGCCCCAATCAGACAAGAGATAGTAAAGCTATCAGACAAGTCAGAAATATAACAGATCACAGTGTGAAACGTAACGCTTCATACTTTTCCTCTGCCACCAATCATCAATAAAATAAATTGAAACTTAATTTATTTTACTCTTCTATTTATCTATTTAAATGTTCCTTGGGGAAAATAGGGAATAGATAAATGATTGATGACAAAAAATGTAAAAACAAGACGTTTTTATGTGCCGGATTATTTCTTGGCTGCTCAGGAACGACGTCATTAAAGCAGGAGAAAACCGTTTGCAAACTGCTGCAGAAACATTTTCACATTAAACACGCTGCTGCTTTTCATGAAGGTAACTAGAAACACCTGCGTCCGTTAGCTCCTGACCAATCAGATGTGACGGATCTTAGTTCACTGCTAATGGAAGCTAATCGGAGCTGAACTCGTCTTCGAGTGTGAAGCTCCATAAACACTCTGCTGTAACCGGATCAGACTCAAATACTCTGGTCCACATAAACAGCAGCAGTGTGAAGCTCCTGTCACACAGAGCAGCTCTGTTCAGACCCAAAGATCCTCTCTGGGAATTCTCGAAGATATCGAACATGTCCGGCTGAGATAGAAAGGTGAATAAAATGATCTACAGCAAAGTGCTCCAACCAGCAGGATGGAGGTCTGACAGAAGCTGAAGGAAAATGCCTGATGGAAACTGGCTCAGAATTAACTGTTTTTGGACAATCTACTTCCCAACTGCACACACTCACCTACTTGAGATAACTCTAAAGCCATTTTCAGACATGGAACATCAAGCTGTTATATTCAAGCTGTATATACATATATGAACCTAATCCTTTGTCACTAACTTCATGTAAATCTATAAACTTCATTAATCTCAAGTTTATTCAACTTGAGATTTCTAGTTTTCATTTTCAGACAGCTTCAGAACTTATAAACACAAGTTGTTCTGACTTGAAATGAGATGAATGGATGAACTGCTCTCAAATCATTAAATTACGCATTGTTTGAGAGTTAAAACTCTCCACAGACCCTTCTTTTTTGTAGTTTAAAGAAAGCCCACATGATGTCCACCTTGTTTGTATCCATGAGGGCAGAAACACTTCTCTGTATGATGCAACAGCAGCACAGACTACATCCTCCAAACTGATCCAACAGTTGAATCAACACATCTCAGAAACTGTTTCAACACAAACATTGGAACCTTCATGGAGGAGGATTTATTACAGTTTACTGTTGTATTAGACTGGCTTAATTTTAGCCGGGTGCACCTAATAAACTGGACACTGAGTGTAAATGACATCAGGTTAACAGCAGTGTGAGGACCTGCCGTGCTACTTCGACACAGTGAAATATAAAACAGGAGAAATTACAAATGCAGGTTTTTGTGATACATGGCGATACGAGAGAGAGATAAGTGGATATCAGTCAATGATAGTGTCTAACTGATGAGTCAGTCCTCCGTATCCAACAGTTCTGACAGTATCCAGCTGATAACATGATCGGTCTATATAAGGCTCTCCCAGCAGCTCATTCTGTGTGAATGTAGGGCAGCGTCCTCATTAATAAACTGAAACAAAGAACGAGCATGGCACCTTTTCCATTTCAAGACGCCGTCCGCGTCCTTCACAGTCAGCGGCCGTGTTTATGCTCTGGAAATAAACGTGTTGTCATTACATTCCTGCTGCCCGCAGACATGGAAAGAGTCTTCCTGCAGCCGCTATGTGAGGCATGTAAACCTGAGGCTAGCAGTCACATGACCGAGTGGAGGCGGAACTACTGTAGCACCAGGAAATGGAAGAGTTATCTTTTAATAAATTCCTGTTCAATACTTCCTATCACAAAAAATGACTGCTGGGTATTGATCCTCAGAACTTTTACACATTTTCAACATCAAACGTCTTTCTTACTTGATTCAACTGTTCCTGATTTAAACTGATTTAAACCATAATTTTGCTTGTGTTCAGACAACATGGAACACAGAGAGATTGGTTACTTTTTTTGTTGAAGAAGAAATATTTTTGTGAAAAAACACGTTTTGTTCCCCATAGTACAGTTTCTGTATTGGTTTTGTTTTGGTATCGGCACTGGTATAAAAATATTTGAAAAAGAAAACACTGTTTTACTTTCAGCCCAACCCTGACTTATGCTAAAAATTAGGAGTGTAAAGATCAACTGACACGCATCAGAAAAATAGCAGATAACAAATTATGATTAGTTAAATGCTCTCCTTAATAATGGTGAGCTTCTCGGTTTTGTAAGAGGATAATGTTAAAACCATTTTTAAAAATGAAACTGTAAAATTGAGGCCGACTACAGTTGGATTTTTGAAAAGTAAAGGGGACATGATCCCACCACGTCATCTCCTGTAGAGATGACACCTTGATTGAAACAAGAATCCTACAAAATGTATTAATTGTTGTGTAATTTCCACTTTGGCTGACTTACTATTATTATTATTACTGTGAAGAAACAACATCTTCACACTTCACACTCAGAGAAGGATGCTGTTTTCTGGGTTTACTGCCACTAAAACATCCATTGTACAATTTTGTTTCACTTCTGATTGTAATATACAGAAATACAGGCTTGCCTCCTTTGGGAAGATTGTGAACGTTGAGTGTCTCACTACCACATTAAACAAGGCTCATCCAAAGACTGTGCGAGCATGGACTGAGATAGTCACTGCTTTTGGGAACACTGTGTTATGAGTTCATGTATGGTAATGAACTTCCTTAATCTTTGCTGTGCTCCAATAGTTATGTAGTCTTTGTTGGATATTGAGTCCCCTTTTATTCCTGTTATATTGTTACTGTTGTACCTGTTGTAACTGGCTGATCTGTTAAACTCCATAAAAAAATGATCAGAAACAAAACGGACATTGGCTGCAAGTCATTTGGCAGGTCTGAACATGTAACTGAACGCTGATGCACAACCTGCTCCAGGATACTAGATATCTCATCTCTTTGTTTCTAACATAAAGTAAATGAATATGTGAATTAACGTCATATTTATCATCAAGCCTATCATCTGAGTCGTCCAATCGGATACTCTCACCTCCACAAATCTGTCCAATTCAGAGGAACTGTCAGTCAGAAAGTGAGTTCATGTCTGTGATTCTGTCAAATTACAGATACAATATGTATAAAATGACGAGTTGCCACGATGTTCTGTCAGTCAGTCAGAGCCGAAACCAAAGCAGAGGGTGACTGACAGCTCAGCAACAACAGATACAGACAATGAGTCAGACAGACAGACAGACAGATAGAGAGGTGTAGCCTGGGAGAAAACAGTTGTTCAGAGACACAGAAATCATATATTTTGAAAGATAAAGAGTTTTGTGGTTTCTTGTGATGATCCAACAATCTGCAAGTTTACATTCAAACCAACCACTGCACATCAGCATCAAAAACATCTGCAGGCATCTATGTGATCATGATAGAGACAGTCAAAGTGTATTAGTAGACCACCAACTGGACAAAGTAGAAGTTTTCTGGCTAGCATAGTGGACGTTACATGTCCAAATTATGCAGCAATTTACCTCCTTCAGAATTCTGTTGGACCACACGGCCGCACATTATTTACGTACTAATGCAGGAAGTAGTGTGTCACTTATGTAGTAAGATGGAAAGTTGGATTTGGACACACAAGTGTTAAAGTACAGTTTAAGAACTGTGTTGGCAGAACCTTCACATGGGACATTTAACAAGCAATTTACAAACTGAACCCGATTGTGATGATACAACCATAGATGATGGATCATCACTGTTGACTAAACATGTTGCTTTAACATCTTTTTTTTCCTCCCAAGCCCACGCCAAAAAGTCCATGTTGACCCCCTTAATGTCCATGAGCTCTGTGTGAATGGACTAATCAGCCCATTCTTAACCTTCACTGGCACACTGGCTGGGATAATATGCTGAATTTATTACGTAGTTCTGCCTGTGAGGTGACTTGTCTAAATGCCACCTCACAGACAGAACCACAGGGGGACCAATCATCAATAGTAATCAGTATAGTCGGAAATCATCCTCTTGAAATTCTACAGTTTTTTAGAAGCATTATTTTAGATATAATCGTTGATATATTGAGATTTGTCTTAAAAACTGCCATTTTAACTTCTTTTGAGATTAACAAAGACCCAATATATATACCCAAAATTCCTTGCAGAGAAATCAGGGAACTGTGCATAAAATTCATGACTCAATACTTAATCATCATTCAGCACCAGAGAGTTCTAAGAAGATTTTTACTTACAAGATCTCATCGTTCTCAAACTCCAAGACTCCATGTGTGTCCTCAAAGTCCTCGCCACCTCCTTTAGCCGTCCCCTCCATGGTTTTGTACGGTACCACCACAACACCGCGAGCTCCCGAGGTCCGGATCACCTTCACCTCCATCACCCCAATGCTCTCACTCACAGTCACCACTGGCTCCTCAAACGTAAAGATCCCTGCGTGGTCGTCATCAAAGATGGTGACGGTGGCTGTGCATGGCAGACCTAAACCTGCAAGGGAGTCCACGTGGTTTGTCTCGTACTCGTCTGAGCCAGTGCCCTCTGATATGACCTTCACATTGCTGAGGTGAACCAGAAAATGCTCATCTTCCTCAAAGATGTCATCATCAATAATGTCAAGGCGGATTTCCTTTTCGGTCTCGCCTGGTTTGAACACAATAGTTCCTTCAGTGAACTGGTAGTCTGAGCCGGCGTTTGCGGTGCCGTCTTCAGTCCGGTAATCCACTGAGACTGTGCTCGTTAGGTCTCCACCACGGCGAACCACGTTCAGTGCTACACTGCCGCAGTTCTCCAAGCACTGGTAGGTACCAGGGTCGAAGAAAACCTTGGAGGAAAAATCGTTCATTGAAACTTCGGAGCAGATATCGTGCTGGGTGGCTCTCTTGGCTTGGTCAGCGGCATGCTTCTTCAAGATATTGCCTGCTCCTGTCATGATCCTGGTAGCCTGACAGCGGTAGAAAGCCCGACTCTTCTGTTGCTGGGTTAAAACTTGGTAATTGGCGAGCTCCATCAACTGCTCCATCTCCTTCTCAGGATGTTTCTGTTTCAGCTCCTTCAGGATTCTGGCCACCTCTCTGCGGGCCTCCTCCTCGTCCAGCTCCTTAAAATCAAACCCTGTCTCCTCTCCATGTGAGTTGAGCATTTTCCCGTCCATTTCGATGTCAACCTTTGACGGGAGCTCTGGTTCTCCCTCTGTTTCAATGATCATTCCTTTCCGCTTCCCTGCTCTGTATCGTTTGTACATGTATTTGTAGAAAAGAAGTCTGCGGTCGGCCACGTAAGCAAATCCAACACAAATGGGGAAGAAGAAGAGTGTGAGAAGCCCCTCCCATATCTCAACAACTCCTGGAGAAATGACGGCCAGGATCAGGTAAAGCCAGGTGTACGCAAAGACGCTCCAGGTGGCGGTGACGAAGAAAACCCTGAGGTGCTTCACCTTTCTGGTCTCTCCTTCAGGAATGACAGACACACAAAAGCCAATAATGACAAACATGTTGAAGGCAGCACTTCCTACGATGGTGTTGGGGCCCAGCTCACCGGCGTCAAAGCCGTGACCACAAACCTCCACGACTGACAGGAGGATTTCTGGGGCTGAGGAACCCAGCGCCATCAGGGTCAGATTGGACACTGTCTCGTTCCAGATGCGCACCGTTGTAGTGATCTTCTCACCATTCGGTTTCTTGATAGTGATCTGTCTCTCCTGGGATGTGATGACCTCAATGGACGCCATGAAGCGGTCAGCGATGATGGAGACACCCAAGAACATGTATGCCAACCCCACAAAGTAAATGGTGGCTCTGGCGAGGCGGTCAGTGAAGGCCGGGTTTTCTGGCTTCCATACTGGCAGGATAACGCCTTCAATGCAGTCGGTACCTCCTCCACATTTGGTGCGGTTGCTGAGTGTGTTGTTGGACTTGAGGGTCAGAGTAGAGCCTCCAGCTGCAGAATATGGAAGTTCAATTGAGATGATGGTCAACAAGAAAAGCAGCTGATTGGTGAAGAACAGTGATGAGGTCCCGGCTCGGCTCATGGTGACACTTGAGCTCCCTTAAACCTGCAAGACACAGAAGGAGACTTTACTACTTTTGGTTTCTGTCTGATCATGTTTGGAACTGGGCTTGAATGGACAACATAAACATGTATAGGCTGCAGTCCTGCCCCACTTCTAGCTTCTCCACTTCCCCACTTCTCTTAAATTGCAGAGCAAATACTGTAAATTCTTCCCTCGTCTGGGACACTGAATTGAACTGTAAATGTTACTGTTGCTCACATATGAAGTGATTTTAATGTTCTTAATACAATTTTCCACAATTTGTAGCAATCCTTCTCAAAACATAAACAGTAATTTACTAATGATTACACATAAGTAGTTTTGTAGTAGTATTTATAAGTTAGGATTAGTTCTTTTACTGTTTAGTTGAACAAAGAAAGTTTTTATAATAATTCAATAAATCCTTAAAGTCAGTCTTTAAATTGTCAGAGCTTCTCGAGTGTGACAATTTTCTGTTTCATATAATTGGAAATTGAGTCATTTTAGGTGTTCAGACTTAGATCAGACCACATAGTCAATTTAAAAAATCACTTTGGACTCTATGATGGGAATTGACCTATGATTCATTGCCTAATTGAAAGATAATCAATAAGGCTAAGTGATAATGCAAGTCATCACTAGTTGAAACAACTTATTTAAGTTATATTTAATCTCCGTGCTACTAGATACTTTATTTGAGAACAAAATGTATACATTTTTCCTTTTATATTTGACATTAATTAACATTCATTTATATTAAATTGTTATTTTAAATAGAACGTTTATTTTTTTATGATCCTTTGCTGTGAATTTGTCATTTCATTTTTTCACTTGAAAGTCAGACTGCATGTTTTGAGTGATAATTCAAACAACTTTTTCTTAAACTCAGACTACGTTTTTAAGGACGCAATAAACACTTTATTCATCGGTATTACTATAACATTACTACACTGTATAATATACTGCCATACTGTATTATTATATAAAATGTACTGCTATACTGCTTACAGTATTACAGTATTATACCTTACAAATAACTGTTACACTGTTATAAAGCACTTTGTTGCTTATACCATCCTGCAGTGTGTCGCCAGGCCGTACTGTGTGCTCTGTGTGGTGAATTTAAGCGCCAAAAGAAAATTTAAAACCTACCGTCACTCAACAGTTTCAGTGTCTGACAGAAGAAAAAATAATCATTGAAAGCCGTTTTTATCAGAATCTCCACAAAAACATGAGAAGAGTTTTTATCCTGGAGGCAGAAACACTGAAACCGTCCACTTCTCCTCCAGCAAAACAATAAAAACCTGTCAGATGATGTGGAGACGAGAAACAGAAACAGCAGTCTGATAATAACACTGTCACCACTAAACCTCCACACTACTGTCTGTTCTACACTGTGATGATCCAACTCTGCCTTCTTCATCTCCTCCTCCCCCTCCTCCTCCTCCTCCTCTCTGTCTCTCTCTCTGTCAACACTCTCAGCGACCATCTGAATCCTCTTTGGAGTTAATTATCTTTGATTATCGTTAACATAAGAACTCTACTTGTGGAGCTTTAGCCTTACAGTTTAACTCTCCACCACCTCAAGGGGAAAACAGATTATCTTAGCCAACACTTTACAGAACAGATTGTGTACGACGGGCTGAAATCGTCTTTAATTTACCTGTGAGTGTATATATTAAAAATTTGTGCTTTGCTTTTTGGAGAACTCCTCTTTGTTGATGGGAGTTTCCAATTTACAAACTGCAGGTGGGTAAAAACATTTTGCCACAAACCAGTAAGAACACTTTTTAAAGGTGAATTTGTATGAGGCCCCCATCAGCCTGAGCTAGCTAACAAGACACACAGAATTCCAATGAGAAACAGCAACTTGTAGCAATGATAATGCTAACTAAGACTAAAGTTAGCGCCACAGGTAGTGAGAAATGACCTGTGTGTGTCCCAAAACATCAACCAGCAGCACAGGTTAAAAGCACAGAAGCCCCCATTCACG
>NTHP01000386.1:554506-578576 GCA_003416845.1 Oplegnathus fasciatus | reverse complement strand
GGGGGGGGGGGGGGGGGGGGGCTTCAATCAGGAAAAGTGGGTTGACTATTGAAGGGCTGTTGGACAGGAGCCAGAGGAAGTCATTTATAACCCCAGCAGAGGAGGGACTGTCCACTGCGTGACCGCCTGCTAAAGCACGGGAGCTATGTGTGTGCGCGCGAAAGCCCCCATGAATTGTGACGCTGTGTGACCCTGAATGTAATGCTGTGTGGGACCCACTGTGGAGAATCTGTGCTCTCTGCCGCCAGTGGAAAATATATCATGTACACTAAGAGACAGACAGAGGCAGCGCAGATGGTGTGTATTTCAGAGTACCCATTCAAGGCCACTTGTGAACAGTTACGCAGTCAAAATATGTGGAGTTCTCACAGTCATTTGGAGTTTCAATATATAACAAGATCATCTGTCTGGAACTTACTGTCGGTGTAAGAGAATGATGTTTGTAAAAAAAAAAAAATTTTTAAATCTACTAATGAGATTCTTTATTTTGTTTGTCTAGAAATTACTTTCTTTCAGAAGTTACAGTATGTATATTTCAGCTTCAGTACTCCTTGGCATTGATTCTACAAGTCTCTGAACTCTACTGGAGGGATGAACACCATTCTTCCAAAAGATATTCCCTCATTTGGTGTTTTGATGATGGTGGTGGAGAGCGCTGTCTAACACGTCGGTCCAAAATCTCCATAGGTGTTCAATTGGGTTGAGATCTGGTGACTGCGAAGGTCATAACATATGATTCACATCATCTTCATACCCATCAAACCATTCAGTGACCCCTCGTGCCACTGTGGAAGCATCTGCATTCGTTATGTTTCTGCACTCATTTATTCAGGTCTTTCCTTTAATTTTGTCACCCGTCTGTATATCTCTTATTTATCACAGAAAAGTGAGCACATTGCTGTAAAATTTATCTATCTATTTACGGCTGCAACTAATGATTATTTTCATTTAATTTCATTTAATGTGGTGTGATTTATTCAAAAAAATGTGAGAAAGTATTGAATAATATTTCAGTTTCTCAGCTTTTCACAAGGTGACGTCTTTTAAATTCCTTCTTTTTTTTTGACCAACGGTCCAAAACCCAAAACAGAGAAAAGCAGCAAATTGTCACATTTGAGAAGTTGAAATGTTTGGTCATTTTCAGTAATTCATCATTATGAAAGGCTGATTGGCTATTAACTTTTAATTAAGTAATCGTTTCGGTATTAAACAGAATAATCGACATGGTGTGATCAGCATTCAGCACTTTAACAGGAATGTGAGCTCATTGTTAAAATTACATCTGTTTTTAAGTTCATTCTGTTACAGTCAGTGAGTATCATACATTTGACTGTTTTCATCGCAGTACCTGGAAAGTTAAATTTAATGTGCATATTGTGCTGCTAAACTATTTGGATTGCTTCAGTCTAGACCGGTTGCCGGGGCCCTGATTGAGCACTAACTGTGTCATTGTGGGACCACTGCAAGTTTAACTTGGTGCTCATTGATGAGTCAGAAATGCTGTAGTTTTTCTTTATTAGGTACCTGAATTGGGGCATTCAGATGTTACACAATCACCCTGAAAAGCTCATGTTTTTTTATTTTCTGTTTTTAGTTCAAGGTAGTTCTGACAATTAATTAGAGTTTCATTTTTTTGTCTGTTGAGTGCTTAGAAACATTCACAGTCTTAATGAGGAAGACTTTTGTGTCCTTTCGTGTGATGCTAGCATTAGCTATAAAACGGCATGAATGTTGAGCAATGAAAAAGGTGTTAATAGTATTTCACATGCAAGATGAAGTTGGAGTCACATGTTATCTGTGTTGCAGTGTGCTTGGGTACAGACATGAAGCTGGCCCTGCCCTCCAGCCTGGAAAATCACTATGAGACCCTCAAGCTGCTCTACACCGACTGCAAGGTCGTCCACGGCAACCTGGAGATTACACATCTGCATGGAAACCCTGACCTCTCTTTCCTACAGGTAAAAACAGAGTGTGTTTATTCAGTAATAATGGCTGCATAAATCACAGTACAGTAAACACTTTTAAAAGAATGGGTTTTAAAGGCCGGTGTTTTTGGCTCTCTGGTTGGCTGATCTATAGAAGAAGGGCTTTAAAAAAAAAGAAGCATATTTGTTAATTATAAAACAAAGAAGATCATCATCACTCATCCTTTTTCTTCTCTTCACTTCTTCAGGGAATTGTGGAGGTACAGGGCTATGTACTCGTAGCCCACGTGTCAGTGAGTCTGGTGCCTTTGGACAACCTTCGGATCATAAGAGGCAGCCAGCTGTACAACTCCAGCTACGCCCTGGCTGTGCTGGATAACACTCTGGGCGGACAGGGGCTCAGGACGCTCCGGCTTCGTAGCCTCACAGGTCAGATGATAGTACGGTAGAGCTCAGAGTTGATGCCCAAACCCAGTATGACCTGACTGGACTGGACCGGGGATGGGACTGTGTGTTCACGTGTACTGGGCTTCTGTTTATTGTAGATTTGTAAATGTGGAGGAATTTTCTGCGCTCCTTTCATCCTGTTATCTACTGTAACAGCAAGTTGATGAGCTCCTCTTACGTGTCGTCTCCCCTGCAGAGATCCTGTTGGGTGGGGTGTATATTTGGGGGAACCCCCAGCTGTGCTTCCCAGACCCCCAGAACATCACTTGGAGGGACACTTTGGATGAGCACAACCTCCACGCCAGGCTGCACCGACTGCAGCCCCGGGCCCCTAAATGTGAGCAGCTGAAATACTGAACATCCCACAGAGTTAATACAGGAAGAGAAATATCACTTGTTTCCAGTGTGCTACAGTAAATACAAAAGAGCGGAAAGGACAGCAAGCAAAAGGACTTCAGCATGTGTATGAAAAGAAAATCAACTAGCTTTACAGTTTATTGTGCACATACACAAATTTACATTAAATAGTCAAACAGTCAGATACCCACTGGATCATCCAGGCACATTACGTCAAGGAATGTTTAGCAACACTAGTGCTGAGGCCCTGGGGATGGCAGTGTTTGTCCAGACAGAAATATCTCAACAACTATTGGATGGTTTGCCATGAAATACTTTGGTACAGACATTCATGGTCTCCAGAGGATGAATCCTACTTTGGTGATCTCCCGACTTTTCCTCCGGTGCAACTATGAGGGTGACATTTGTGGTTTATAGTGAAATATCTTAACAACTACTGGGCGGATTGCTGTCAAATTGTCTACAGATATTCAGAGTCCACATGGATACATTCTAATGACTTCGGTGATCCTCTAATTGCCCAAAACCCAGTAAAAATACCTTAAAAACAAATTACATTCCTATCAGCCTTTGTGTTTAGGGCTAATTAACTAATATTAGCATCAGGCTAAACTGAGATAAACCCCACTCGAAAGCGGAGTGAAAATCCGACACGATATTGTTTACAGTCACAGTTTCAGTGTGAGGGGAACAAGCAGATGAAGTATACTGTTGTTTTAGGTACAGCCTCACAGCTTGCAAAGCTGTAGACTCGTAGTTTTGTTTTGTTCTTGTTAAATTATTAAATTTTATTTGTCATTGTTGGGTTTCTTCCGGCACAGGTCCAAATTGTGCTCCTGTTTGTGGGAACAGCTGCTGGGGAGAAACTGCACAGGACTGCCAGACCTGTGAGTTCACATCATGTGCAGATTATGACAGTGACACTATTTGTATAAACAGGTGATGTGCAGCTGAAAACTTTCACTCTTTCATCTTTGTTCAAAGTGACCCGTATTAAATGTGCGTCCGGCTGTCAGCGGTGTAAAGGTCCCCTTCCCAATGACTGCTGTCACATGCAGTGTGCTGCTGGATGCACAGGACCCAAAGACTCAGACTGTCTGGTAAATGACACACACACATTTATCAGATATTTGTTGTGGTTTTTATCGTCACTGTAATCTCATTGTGTTATCAATCTTTTGTCATTTCTGGAGTAACGTGCCTCCTCCCTCATCTTCTCTCCAGGCTTGCCGTCACTTCAACGACAGCGGTGTGTGTAAGGAGAACTGTCCTCCACCCACGATCTATGACCCCGTCACCTTTCAGACCAAACCCAACCCAAACAAGAAGTTCAACTTCGGAGCCACCTGCGTCAAGACGTGTCCTTGTGAGAACTTATTTAAAAATAAAAAACTTGTTTATCCAAGAAAGCTACCACACAGTGCCAGCTGGTTGCCACTGTGCAGCTCCAGCGGTGCGCCTGATGATTAAGTGTCTTGCTGTAGGGCGCCTCGATGATAGTAGATGCTGAGTGGAGAAGGAGGAGAAAAGATTATTTATTTGCTTTCCTTGCCAAGATTTCCACACACACGTCCGGGATTCAAACCTGGCAATGTTACAACCACATTCCTGCTTCTGTAACGCTTTAGGCTACCAGCTTCCCGTCTCATCATGCCTGATTCATTTTCTTTTTGCCGCAAAGACGCCCTTTGATCACTTTGTCTCCCTGTCTGTAGATAACTATCTGGCTATGGAAGTGGCCTGTACTTTGGTTTGTCCCAGAGCCAACCAGGAAGTCATCATCACCAACCCCGATGGAAACGAGATGCAGAAATGTGAAAAGTGTGAAGGAGACTGTCCCAAAGGTGGGGATCATTGTGTCTTTGTGGATACATTTGCATTTGGACACAATACATTGTTTACATACACTCAATGGCAACTTTATTAGGCTCACCTTTACACCTGCACGTTAATGCAAATATCTAATTAGACAATCATGTGGCTGCAACTCAGTGCATCCAGTGAGCGGCAGTTCAGTCAGGACAGTAACTCTAATAACCATGAGTTACAACAGTGCCATGCAGAGGAGCGTCTCTGAAGGAGACCACACAGGGTTTCACTCTTGTCAGCTAAGAACAAGAAACTGAGGCTACAGTCGCCACAGGCTCACTAAACTGGACAATACGAGTTTGGAGAAATGTCGCCTGGTCTGACAAATCTCATCCATGGTTCAATCCTGCCTTGTGTCAGTGGTTCAGGCTGCTGGTGGTGGTGTGATGGTGTGGAGAATATTTGTGGCACACATTAGGCCCCTTAATACCAGTTGAGCATCATTTAAATGCCACAGCCTACGCGAGTATTGTTGCTGACCATGTGCAACCCTTTTTGGCCACAATCTAGCAATCTTCTAATGGCTACCTCCAGCGGGATAATGCGCCATGTCACAAAGCACACGTCATCTCAAACTGGTTCCACCAACATGACAACGAGTTCAGTGTACTCCAGTGGCAACCAGAGACACCAGATCTCAATCCAGTAGAGCACCTTTGGGATGTTGTGTAGCAGGAGATTTCCAGCATGAATGTGCAGCCAACAAAATCTGGTCCTTGTTGACATGATGCTCTAATGTCAGAATCAGGACCAGGACCAGAATCTCTAAGGAGTGTTTTCAACATCTTGTCAAATCGATGCCACGAAGAATTCAGGCTGTTCTGGTGGCATAATACACAGACCACTGAGTGTATGCTGTAGTTATCCGAAAGTCCAACAGAGGAAAAACTATTTCACACTTTGTGGCTCGAACAACTAATGTTCTGGGTTCATGTAAGTTATGCATTCTCCACATGCATGACATGGTGCTTCAGTACAGGTGCTCGTGTTCTGATGCATCACATGCAGACAGTGGTGCAAAGTGAACCAACCTGTTTCTGCAGTAGCTTGTTGTTGCTGTTACAACTGTGTGTTTGTCTGATAATTTGTGCTTAGTAAAAAGTGGATCATTTCTTTATGATACCCTTTTTTTTGTTCTATGTTTGTGTGGTTTTACTTAGTGGAGTTGACTGGATAACTCAGTAAACCTGCTTTGTGAGACAACCCCCAGTTATCACATAACCTCAAGTTATGTTGCTGAGACTGTCCGTTGTGATTGCACAAGTGTTACTTAACTTTTTGGCCTCAGTCGGGACATTGCTAGACATGTTCAACGCAGCCTTTTTTAAGGTGCATTCACAACAAACACTAATATAGCTCTTATTTTTCTGTTACATAAAAAGATAAAGATACATACATTTATACACCATCGATAAATGGATGCAGAGAGAGCCTTTGACCACCTTCAAAGACATTATCTGTGGCAGGTCCTCCATAGATTTGAACAATTTGTTAATATGATTAAAGAATTATACACTTCAGAGGTTCAGTTGTTTTAAAGGTAAAGCACATCCTCCATTCATTAACATTGCTAGAGGCAACAGGAGGGGCTGCCCTCTCTCCCCATTCCTTTTCTCTGTCCAACCATTAGCTCAAACAATTCCTCAATCACCCTGTTGTTCAATGCACCACTCTATATTTGATTCTACGCTGATGATATCCTGGTTTATATGGAGGGTTCTGTTCCTGTCGTATTGGACATCTTCAGTATGTTCAGTTTAACTTCAGGATCTGAGATAAACTGGTTGAAATCCATCCATCATGTTTTGTATTGCAGTGTGTTATGGTCTGGGTATGGACAACCTTGGCGTCATGGATAATCATGGCGTCACCATGGTGACATCTTCTAATGTGGAGCAGTTCAACAAGTGTAAGAAGATTTTTGGTAGTCTGGCCTTCCTCCCTCAGAGCTTTGCAAGGTAAGAGACACACGGACCAACTATAGAACATACATATAGTTTTAGCTCACAAACATACTTCAGAAATGACAACATTAACTCATTAACTCAATTTAAACTTAATAATCATGTGCACTTTAATAACCACAAAAGAGCAGCTTGATACCCAAGATTATATACTTCCACACAGCCACGTCCCTCCTGTTCAGCCCTTCAAATATTTGAGTTTACAGCAACCTTTGTGGAAGAATCTTTGTGCAAGTCAAGGGGAAAGTTACCACCCAAGCCCAACCCTTTAGATTACTGCACTCGAATGTACTTCAAAGCCAGATATGGAAGTTTTTTCACTTTTACAGTATCCATGTGTCAACAAAGAGAAAAATAGCTGCTTTTGTGTCTTTTCTCCTCGGTGTGATTAATTAATTTAAATCTAATTCAAATACAAAAGAGACATATTTACACATCAATTTATATACAGTAATAATATATACAGTATATATCAAACTAGCCAGCTGAGTCACCAGACGCTCTGTGGATGTTAAATGAAAGGTTGGTGGATCGGCCTACGTGACACCAGCTGAAGCTGAGATGCCAAATCCCTGATAAATGATCTTGCGTGTGCCGACGGTTCACAATGAGAGTGTGAAATGTAAACACGAATCTGAGATAACCTGCGCCACTGGAGATTTTATCAGTGAATACAGATTTTACAAGATAATTATCTACAAATAATCAAATAATGTATTGCCTCTTTTGTGTATTAAATCTTATGATGTCATTGCTCAGGGACCCTGTGACTAACACCACAGGCCTGACCCTGGAGCAGCTGAGCGCCTTCAAGAAACTGGAGGAGATTACAGGTACTGAACACTGAGCAGAGCAGTGAGGAAGTGTTTGTTGAACCTTTTTTTAAAGCTTCTACCAAGAAAAGAAAATCAGAAGTGTTCAATCTAATTTTCGATATAACACCACAGAGAAGCCTGGCATACAGAGCACACTTCTCCTTCTGTCCGAGTGTTTTTAGTATCTTTGTCTGATTTTTGCTGTGCAGGTTATTTGTACATTGATGCCTGGCCAGAAGAGTGGACTAACCTGAGTGTGTTTGAGAACCTGAAGGTGATCAGAGGCAGGATGCTTTACAAGTAAGACTTTTAAACTGCCTGCAATTATTTTAATGCAGCTTTATACTGCCACAGAAAATGTTTTTACACTTGTTATGCAGCTTTGTGTCTTTGTTTGTGCTCCGTTTTTTTTTTTTGATCATGTGTTGCTGGTTCAGTTGAGGCAGGTTGTTCACTCTCAGGGTTGTAAAGGCTAATTATTAGCCAGCACAGCTGCTTTAACTTGCAGCACACACCAGACAGCTAGAAGCTATATAGTGTAGTATGCTCAAACTAGGTCATATGTGCTGACAAATGTAAGATCTACTTGTTTGTTTTACAACAAGGTCTGACATTATGGGCTGTTGTTTGGGTAAATAGAATAGCCTTGTTGTTTCTTTGTTGTAATTAAAGTGTCTTCCTTGCTGTATTTCTTTTGTTTTTCTCTATTATTTCTTTTTTAAACCTTCATTTGTGACTTTTGTCCAGCTTTCTTCATTGCACTAGTAATAATTATTTTATTCTATCTCCAATTCCTTTTCAAATTCTGTTCAGGGGTGTGTTCTCACTTGCCATCCAGAATCTACATGTCCAATTTCTTGGGTTGCGTTCACTACGCAGCGTCAGTGGAGGTTTGGTCCTGTTGCACAACAATTCCCAGCTGTGCTACACGAATTCCCTGCCCTGGAATAGTCTCCTCCATCCCACCCAGGGACCCCACCGCATCGTCAGCAACAACAAGAACCTCACAGTCTGTGGTAGGTGAACACACATAATGTATGCAGAAC
The DNA here is from genome assembly GCA_003416845.1 of Oplegnathus fasciatus. Lineage (NCBI taxonomy): Eukaryota > Metazoa > Chordata > Actinopteri > Centrarchiformes > Oplegnathidae > Oplegnathus > Oplegnathus fasciatus. The sequence continues at coordinate 570,153 of NTHP01000386.1, read as the reverse complement.
ATGGCAATGCCAAGGTCCACTAGTTACTGTGGGTTGCACTTTGATCGGGCACTTGGCAGCTGTCTTTATCCAAGTTGTATCAGCCAGATACAAGATTCAATTCCATTTATTGTTCCAACAGAAATCCAGCTGCATGCAGTTGTTGCATGATAAATATTTGCAATTGATGAGAAAGGTTGTGCACAGTCCTTTTTGGAGATTTTAGAGGAGGAGAAGCCAACAACAAGTACGGTGTGCATCATGCTCTGTTTTCTCTGTATGTGTTTTCAGACGACGAGGGGCGTACTTGTGACAAGCTGTGTGCTGGGGGCTGCTGGGGCCCGGGGCCCAGCCAGTGTGCGTCCTGCGAGAATTTCCAACGCGGCACTGAGTGCGTAAAGCAGTGTGACATCTATCAGGGGTAAGAAAGTTTGTGTGTGTGTGTTTGTGTTGGTGTGGCTGCGTTACGTCAATAAAAGGTGATAATGTTCCAAGTGATACAGTATGGTGTGTGCCAGAATCCTAATTCTGAATTCTCCAGAAAAAGCGCATACAATTATATAACTGCCTAAAGTCAAAATATGAACTGGTTGATTTATGTGGAGTTGACTGGATTGGCAGATTGCCAAAGTAGTCACAGTAAATCAATCTGAAAGCTTTTAACTTAAATTGTGCCCTTAAGCAACTAGAGATCAATGACAAAACAAATACATGTGATAACACTGGGGGCTCAACACTCAACAAAATTCCTTTGTACAGTAACCGGACTGATTTTGGTGTGATGTACCTGTATGTAAGTCACATATTTACAAGATGACACAGAAATAAAATAAATCAGTAGAGATCCATTTCGAAGTTGTTAGTTTGTTGCCCTGCAGTTTGATGATATGTGTGCACGCTTCACACAGTCCAAAAGTCTAAAATATCCTACTGAGGAAGTCATGCTACACAAAAAGCATGACTAAACATTTCATATATGTTTACACTCTACTTAAATTATGTTTGAATACTTGTACTTTAATAATTGTACTGTTTGACAATATGTTTGTTGCCCATGTTGGCATTTTTTGGGCTGAGCGATATGTTTAAAATCTATATTACAGTATTAATATTTATATTTATCAGGATGTGGCAAATGTATGTAAAATACTGATATTCAGTGAAATGAACTCTGCCCCACTGTCATACACTACAGTAGACAAGACAATCATTCATTTGAAGGGGTTTAAAGGAATGGTTTGAAATACGGAAATATGTTTATATGCTTTCTTGCTGAGAGTTAAACAAGAAGATCGATACGACTCATGTCTGCTCATGTCTGTATGCTAAATATGAAGCTATAGACAGCAGCCGGTTAGCTTAGCTTACCATAAAGACTGGAAGCAGGGGGAAACAGCTAGCGTGGCTCTGTCCAATGGTAACACACCTTCCAGCACCTCTAAAGCCCACTAGTTAACACTTATATATCTTGTTTGTTTAATACGTACAAAACCAAAATGATATAAGTAAAAAGTATATACGTAAAATAAATATATTTATCATATATATATATAAGTAATATACGTTGTTGTCCAGCCCGATGTGGTTCAGAGGTCATCCTGTGCTGTGCTGTGCTGGTTGGCAGTTATTTGCAGCTGGGGCCCCCATTTCTAAAAATGTATGTCCTTATGACCGTGTCAGGTGTTTCAGATAAAAGCATCCAACAGATGCCAGACTGTGTTGTGGGATGTTACGTTACATCCCCCTGTGCTTGTGTTGCAGGTCTACACGTGAATACATAGATGGGTCTTCGTGTGTTGCCTGTCACGCAGAGTGTCGACCTCTCAATGGCTCTGCCTCCTGTCATGGCCCGGTAAGATGTCTCTCTGACTGTACGGTGCTGAACCCTAACCCGACTCCTGGACAAGACCCCACATGTTCAATCATTGCCAGATCACAATGTCGAAGTAACCTTTTTCAGTATCACCTGTTTGTTCAGTTCAAACATTACCTTTTTATTTATTCAATAAAAATGTATTAAATTTTATTTACAAACTGCCCACAACAGTTAATTCCTGCAGAGAAAAAGGCAGTTGAAGACGTTCTTCATCATGGTCGAGTCTACAAGGCTCTCACTCCGATGCCCAACAGAGTAGCTGTTTAATAAGCTGATCTTCCATAAAATGTAATAAATAAATAAATATTAGATTAAAAATAGCATCATCAAAACAAATTGTGCTGAAATTATTGGAATTCGTCTGCAATTCTATATATTGTGAAATGATTAGCTTTTGGTGTTGGACTTTTGGTTGGACAAAACAAGCAGTTTGAATATGTTTTGATATTTGACATATCGCTTAAAGATATCATCTCAAAGATTTTCAATTAACTGTCTGTTAAGTCACCATCTATCGCCGAATGAGGTAACACAATGTTGATTGAGCCTATGGCCCACTGATGAAAGCCCTTGCATTTGCAGTATTACGACCCCGGTGTCGGTGGCGACTTTCCCGGAAAAATCACAAGTGGTGTACAGTTAGTCTAAAAATAAATAAATTACAATTTTACCAACAATGAAAATAATAAATAGTTGCAGCACTAAAAAACTAATCTTTGTTAATCTGCCTTTTTCAGCTTTCACTGTTGATTTGAATAGAAACATTGAAATATGATTCCTAAACATTTCAGAATGCATCACAAAGCAGCACAGGGACAATTATTCAGACAGAAACTCTCACACTACAATGGAAATTAAAAGTTAAGGAAGAAATTATGGCCCGGGGACATCTCTGTGCTCTAGTGGTCTAGGGCTCATACCACATAACCACTGGTCCTGGGTTCAATTCCAGCTGGGGGCCTTTGTTGCATGGCATCGTCCTTGCTCTTTCACAGTGTGAAACAACAGTATCTCTACTGTAAAAACTATGAAATAAACTCAAAAATAGCCCAAAAAGAATGTAAATAAACTCACCCCATTATACCTGGTTGTGTGTATATGTACTTAGATATTTCTCTCTGTGCGTCTTCAGGGTGCAGAACATTGTGCCGAGTGTCGAAACTTCCAGGACGGCGAGCTCTGTGTGGATCATTGTCCCAGCGGGGTGAAGGAGGATCAGCAAACCGTGTGGAAGTACAGCAATGCTACAGGACACTGTCTGCCCTGCAACACCAACTGCACGCTGTCGTGAGTGGACACGCGCCACAAACACGAGCACGCACCGTACACACACACACACACACAATGAGAACGATTTCACACCCGGGCGCTTCTCTGTTTCAGCTGCACTGTGATGGATGAGAGAGGCTGCCCCATCGACACCAGGACGGGGTGAGCTGCTTCAACTGTACACTGTACACACTAAAAATGGCGTCTGTCTGTTGTTTTTCTCAGTGTTTCTTTTGAGGAATCTGAGCTGTGTTGAACAGTTTTTCTCTCTTTAGGCCGGGCACAACCATCGCGGCTGCAGTGGGTGGGGTGGTGCTCTTCTTCATCCTGCTGGCTCTGCTGGTCTTCTACCTGAGGAGGCAGAAGAAGCTGAAGAGGAAGGAGACGATGAGGAGGATCCTGCAAGAACATGAGGTGGGCAAAACTGATGTTGTTTAGTTCTTGGGCTCCTCTTGGGTGTTGTAGTGTGTAATGTAAGAATCTGCCATCTGCTTCCCTCATTCGTACAGTTGGTGGAGCCTTTAACACCCAGTGGTGCGTCACCCAATCAGGCTCAGATGCGCATCCTGAAGGAGACGGAGTTGAAGAAACTTAGGGTGCTGGGTGCGGGGGCCTTTGGTACTGTTTACAAGGTGTGTGAGCCAGTTCTTTAACAATACGACAGCATTTGTTGTTTTTTTAGCTTCACATCTTTGGTGAGTTTTTGAATGGTTTTGATCACTTGTTTCAGGGAGTGTGGGCTCCTGATGGGGAAAATGTGAAAATCCCAGTGGCCATTAAGGTGTTGCGAGAGAATACCTCACCAAAGGCCAATAAAGAGATCCTTGATGTGAGTACAAGCCAGTTGCACACATGCACATTTATAGCACGCATGAATACAGTTCGCAACCCCTCGACATCTCTCCTCTGTCCTCCCCAGGAGGCCTATGTGATGGCAGGAGTGGCCAGCCCCTACGTGTGTCGCCTGCTGGGGATTTGTCTGACCTCCACGGTGCAGCTGGTCACTCAGCTGATGCCGTACGGCTGCCTCCTCGACTACGTCAGGGAGAACAAGGACCGCATCGGCTCCCAGTTCCTCCTCAACTGGTGTGTCCAGATCGCCAAGGTATGTAAACAAGAAACATCTTTTTTGTTGGTGCACGTACTTGTACTGCTGCTTGTAGTCGTAGAAGTAAAGGTATGCATTTTACTTGTCTGTCTTGTCTGACTGTTGCTGATCATCTTATATTTTTCTTTTTAAATTTTGATGTGGTATCAGCTTGTATATTTGTGGATTTGTGGGTGATGGATCCGTGTGTGTGTATGTGTGTAGGGGATGAGTTATCTGGAGGAAGTCCGCCTGGTCCACAGAGATTTGGCTGCCCGCAATGTTCTGGTTAAGAACCCGAACCACGTGAAGATCACCGACTTCGGTCTGGCCCGTCTGCTGGATATAGACGAGACTGAATATCACGCTGATGGAGGGAAGGTAAGATGGGGCTGTGACTGTAGGAGCATCTGCACTGGGGACGTTCGCCATTATTTATTTATTTAAACTGACGCGTTATATGTGTGTTTCTAGGTGCCGATTAAATGGATGGCCCTGGAGTCTATTCTGCACAGGAAGTTCACTCATCAGAGTGACGTATGGAGCTACGGTCAGTATCACTCAGGGCTGGAAATTAATTTAAAGACAAAATATTAAAAAACTGTGGAAGCCTTTTGGAACTTTTATAGGGCTGTCAAGTTAATTCCTCAGTTTTTCTAATGTGCCATGGTACTACAGGGTGTTCCTTTTTTGGCTAGTACGGTTTTAATGAAGTGAAGTATGTTTATTTTTCATAAAAATACAAAAAAATGTCAATTTAAATGGTGTACTCTTAATTTTGGAACAATACTAGTAATATTATGATTGTAGTGCTTCAGAAAAGTAGTAGTACTGTTAGAAAAAAAGTTTATATTCAGTCAGTAGTAGCATATGCAATGAACGGGTTTCCAAACTGCTGTGAATCCTTATTGGAAAAATAAACGTCATCAATTAAATCACAATAAAAATGGTGATTTTACATGTAGCTTAGCCATCTTCCCATGTGTCATTAGTAAGTGATACCTTTTTCAATTGTTGACTGTCATTTTGGTATTTTATTTGTGCTGCTGTAATCGTGCGTTTCCCTCTCAGGCGTGACGGTGTGGGAGCTGATGACATTTGGTGCCAAACCGTACGACATGATCCCAGCCAGAGAAATCCCTGATGTTTTAGAGGGAGGGGAACGGCTTCCCCAGCCCCTCATCTGCACCATCGACGTCTACATGATCATGGTCAAATGTCAGTAGTTCTTTATGCAGCACTGATCTTTGTTTAATCTGATTTACTAAATTAATGGGATGATTAACATGGAAACTGTACATGAACATGTCCTTTATTTATGTAGTTTATTTCCTGTTTAGTCAGAAAGCAGAAGGAGTTACAACATTATGTTTTAAATAGATTGCTTGTCCTTGACAGAGTTGCATGTTAGTGTTGAAGATGATTGATTGACATCTTGATTTTATGTTTGGACGGCAGGTTGGATGATTGACCCAGACAGCAGGCCGAGGTTCAAAGATCTCGTGAATGATTTTAGTGCCATGGCCAGAGATCCACCTCGCTATGTAGTCATTCAGGTATGTGTGTTTCACCTTGTGACTTACAGTACGTTATCATGTAATGGTTCCTCTTGAAAAAGGGATATATTACGTCAATGGGTTTGAATAAAGACTCATTCTTACGGTGTTTTTCATCCGTGTTGTTCTTCCTCTGTCTTGCAGAATGACGAGCAGATGAGCATGTCCAGTCCTGTGGACAGCCAGTTCTTCCGGATGCTTCTGGAGGAGGAAGGGAACAATATGAGGGAACTGCTGGATGCCGATGAGTATCTGGTGCCGCAGCCAAACCACTTCCCCAGAACTCAGGGAGACGGGGCTCAAGCCAACGGGCCATCCAGACACCAGTCATACAGGGTTAGTAGGGAATGTTTTTGACATTTCTTCATTTGTTAATCTTTTCTATCATGTCCAGTATTTAACTCTCACCTTCTTCTTAATTAACACTGATTTTTACTCATTGTCAGCATTGAATGAGTCTTTAAGTGCTCTGTGTCCTTTGCTTTTACTTCACAGATTTAAACAGTCAAATCATAGCTGGCTAGTCAGAGCTCACAATGCAACACATGTTCTCCAATGTAATTGATTTTAACTTATATCCATGGTTCCCAGAGGGTGAAGCCTACTGACTTTAGTGACCCCCTGACTCTTCCTGCCCTGTAGAGGTGCTAGCATGGCTGTAGACTCTTGTTTTGTTTAATGTTTTACAGTAACACTTTTAATGCATCATCATTTTAAGATAACGTAGCTGGCTTGAGAGATAGTTATGTAGTGATTTTTGTCTGAGACACATCTCTCGAGAGTTGGTTTGATCTGATTTGTGACTTCGTCAGCTGTCCGGGCTTGATTAAATCTGATTTCAATATAAATGTATGGTTTGTATTTAGCTGTTTGGACATATCGCAGCAAGAGACCTGGGACCTTTTTCCTTCATCATTTATCTCCTCTCTCCCCTAGCAGAGCAGAGATCAGGGCTTAGATGTTGAGCCCTCCATCGCCGGCGGCCCTCGGAGCATGTACTCCTCCCTGAGCACTCTTGGCCGCAGCCAGTACCCTACTTTACCTTTAGGAGCCAGCACCTCCAACGGCCTGTGGACTCCTCAGTACCCAACGCTGGCTCGAAGCCCCTCGGCCGGGGGCCAGTCTGACTCTGTCTTCCTGGACGGGCCTCCAGACGACCCCTCGCTGCCCCCCGCCAGCCCCGGACGCTACTGCAAAGATCCCACCTACTCTAACGGGAGCCAGGGCGACCTGGAGACAGACGGGCCAAATGGCTTTCATCATCCTCATCACCTTCATCACTCACTGCCCAGACGGAGTCATGGGTATAATCATAATCACGCCTTGCCAGGTGAGAGGGAGATTGTTTCCACTGTTGGCTCTCTAAAAAAGGAGGAGGAGAAGGAAGTGTTTGATAATTAAATCTCTGAATGTTTTGTTCTGACTTTTCTTTCTTCCTCCATTTGTTCAGAGTACGTCAACCAGGAGATTCAGGGTCTCAGGCCAGGGATCCCCGATCGGCCCAGCACGCTGCCTCGTAAAGGCTCCAGAGCGGAGCGACGCCTCCCTAACGGCCTGAGCTCCGGTCACAGTGTGGAAAACCCGGGATACTTGGTCCCCGCGAGCTCCGGGGCCTCCACGTCCCCAGCCTTTGACAACCCATACTACCTGGACCTTGTGGCCAAAGCCAACGCTGTAGCCGGGGCTGCGGCGGTGGACGGTCCCGAGGCACTGGAGAGGGACGGAGGAGTGCCCAGGCACGTGAACGGGTTTGTGACCCCCACAGCAGAGAATCCAGAGTATCTGGGACTAGCGGACACCTGGAGCGGATATACTTGAGGAGCGGGACTGGGAGTGATGTGATGAACTCAAGAGGAGTCCCAGATTGTGTTCCACTGAGGGAAACGAGGAGCGAGAGGAAGGGAAGATGAATGTTTGTGCGACAGAAATGAGCTGGGTGTGTGATTGATATATAGTACGTGCATGTGGAAGTGAATCTTCTCTCGACATCGAGCGAAGCACCCGAATCCTAACCGGTCGAGGTTGTCCGACAAAAGTCACCATGACTCAACGCAGTGTAGCATTAATCTGGTGTCTGTGGCATCATTTGTATTCCTGTCTTCCTCTCTATGTGACTGTTAAGTGCCAAAAAAGAAGTCCAGAACTCAGTACTTGATATGCAAAGGAGTTCACATTTGTCATCATGGTACGAGAAGGGTCTGATTATCACAGAATCCAACATTTGACTGGATTGATGAATGCTGATTTTTTAACATTTTTTTTTGTTAATTTACTTTTAACTTGTTTAATGTCTGTGGTTGTTTCTACATGTGAAGCGTTTTTTTGTATTCCCTTCAGTTCCCTCGTGCGGCTTCATATGCTCCTCAGCCCAGCAAAAAAAGAGAAAAACATATAGGACACTTTGACAAAGTGAGCAACGATGTGCATTGAAGGTGATGTTTAGTATTCTGGTCACTTTGTCTCCGACCTGACGGGGGTCTTCAACACACTCAAAGCCATTTTGTTTTGGCCAGAGAAGGCCCTGCAGCCCATCTGGCCAGTAGACATGCTCCCTGAAAGAAAGGCATCCTGTATGGAGAAGACAGAGGCATTGTGCCACACTGATGTATGTGGTTGTTAGTGTCTGTGGCTGCAGCTACTTTGTGGTACGGCAGATGAGATACGAGGTACTAGCAGACTTTTTAAGCTGCAGAAATCTCAAAAAAGATGTTTTTGTTTTAAAGAGAAAGTGTACTGGTGACTAAGTTAGAGCCAACTTTTCAGGGATTTACGATTTTGCAAACATTAGGGAAGATTATGTGCATTTTAAACTGTGCACATTGCACTACATGTTAGGATACTGCATATGCCCCTCAGGCTTGTGTTATCACAATGAGCCTTTTGGTTTTGGTGGCGTTTCACTGTGTAAGAAAGCACTGCAAGCTATTGGTGAGTATATTCCACAAGAAGTGAAGAATTTGCACGTATATACATGTGTTTGCTACCCTTTTATGGAGCAAAAAGCAGTCTGCTGTTTGTGTTTTTTGTGTAAAAGTGAGCAACGCACTAGACACTGGAGCTGAATGTGAATCTGGAGAGGCAAAAACATTGCTCTGCTCGGTTTGGATAATCAATGCATGGCTCAAATTCCACTCAGCGAGAACACACTGGCATCCCAGTTAATAATTTTTTTATTTTTTTTTTGAAGAGTGTTTTTTTTTTTTCCATGTTAACTGGTGTTGGGCTGGGGGAGGTCAAAGCGGAGTCAATGCAGCCATTGTCCGACCCTCATGTCCTTGTTGGAAAGCCAGCGCTCTCCCAACTCGCACGTCCCAACGACTGATGTTGTCACAGCTTTGAAAAGAGAGAAAGAGAGTTTTTCTCTGCAGAGGTTTGGTGCAGCGTTTGGGGCTCGTAATGCTGAACAAGTCTCGAAACAATTGACTGGGTTGTTGAAATGTGTGCAACCCTCCACAAACCCCCCGTCAACACATCAGTTTTACTCTGAAAGTCTTTGGGAGACGTTCTTTTATCTTGATGTTCTCATACGGGTTTTGAAGAGTTTTGTTCCAGAAAAGGATCTCTAAAAAAATATACCTGATTTTATATAACAATTTCTTACATAAAAATAACATGTTTTTATAAAAAACATGTTAAGATTTTATTTTAATACCCTCAACTATCATAAACTAACATCGTTTAGAATGGAATTATTATTGAGTGATAAGATTCACATAACAGTTTTTTCATGTTTATATATATATATAATGGATAATATACAGTTTAGTTTTGGAATGAAACCCTTCATATGTATTGTTGCTGTCAGATGAAGACCTCATATCTCCACAAAGTTAACTTTTCAGGAGAAAAACAGACTTTATATTGACTAAAATGTATTTTTACATTAGTTCTTTTTTGGAGATTTAAAAAGATTAATGGATATAGAATTTTTCGCAACCCACAGAGAAGCTTGTAACCTTTAATTTTAAATTTAAAGGTGCACCTTCTGACTTTTTTATATTACCCAATAGCGCCATTGAATCCTTAAAATTTCCAAAAGCTACGTTAGCCGTAAAGTGTGAGGAAATTTGGGGGTGCTGTTGGGCGTCAATAAGTACCAACAAACATGAACATCACCTCTTGGAGATACAAGGTTTTCACAGGGTTGTAACAATGATGTAGCACAGCTCACAGATGTTCCCTCTTCCTTAAGAATGTGATATTATGAGACCACGATCTTATGTACAATCAGAATTAATGTACTGGTGTTTACACTGTAGTGTCATTTTGTGTAAAATGTTCATTTTAGATGTAGCCGACACATTACCCAGGAATCTCGCAGATGAGGGGCTGATCTACCTGCTGTCCTCCTTAAATGTGTTCTTTCTCTAGTTGGTTTTGTTCTTTGACACAGTTATTTCCATATAAAACCATTCAGTTGTGCTAAAACCAGTAAAGAGCCTGAAGACTGGCGCTGGTCATGGTCTGGTGGCTTGGTGGTTTATGGTAACACATTAAGTGTTCTTGGGTAAAATGCTGAATCATTATCAGCTTTCTGATTAGAAGCAGCTAAATGTCAAAAAGTAAATGGTTGTTTGGCCCTTTTTTAAATTGGGAGATTGAGCAAAAGCGTAACCTGAATGAAAATACGGCCTGTAGCTGTTTTATAAGTTTGTTAAACATCTACAAAATGTTTTCATCCAGGAGTAAACCCAAGAGGAAGGAAGGAACAGTTAACTAACGGGAGTGTGCTGAAGGTTTTATAAAAATTAAATATTGGTAATTTACATTTTGAAGAAAATGTATCTTTTGTACTTTTCATGTGAATATATTTTTTCTACCTTTCACAGTTTGTGTGATTGTGACAGGACATGAATAATAACCTTTTTATTGGGAGTTTTTTTTAATGCATCCTTTCCTATTTGGTCAGTAAGTCTCATAATGTAAATGTGTAGTATATATAAATAAAAACAATCACTTTGGTAGCTAATTTGATTGAATAAATTGTGACCAGTTGCTCTACTGTGGAGGGAGGGGGGAGTTAATACATAAGAAAATATTTTATGAAGAAATGGTCATTTTTATATGGAATTATTTGCATACGTGATGTGTGTCATTAAAAGCATATAAAACAATTCAATCCATTTTTCCTCTCATTTTCTAACGCTGGGCCTCCTTTTTATGTAAACTGGATCAAATCCTGAGATCTTCACTGATACATACGGTGGCCTAAGGTGCAAAACACAACAGTGGGCACAACATAAAAACAAATCAGAAAATACAAAAACATTTTAGAAAACAGCAAATCAGAAAACACAACAACAAAACAGAAAACAACATTTTAGAAAATAAAACAAAACAACAACCAAACAAAAAACACAAGAACAACGCAACAACATTGACCAACTTTTGTTGTTTTGTTTTTTAAAATGTTGCTGTCTTTTTGTGTTTTCTGTTTTGTTGTTGTGTTTTTCACCTCAGGGCCACCATAGTTACACGTTTCAACCATGATATTAAAAACAGGTCCAACACTTGGAGATAAATTCTTAATAATTCTGACAGATTTCATGATTGAATTAAATTGTCCAATAATCCTGTCTTTACCCAGACAGCCTCTCATAAAATATTGATTTAATGTATTAAGTTTGGTTTGTTTAAAATGCTAATTGGTGTTAACACTCATAATGAGCTACAGAAGTGTCAAAACTCAGACATAATCCACCGCAGGTTACTGTGCACAACAAACTGTTCCTGCCACCCAGTGATGATAAGTGGAACTACAACAAAAGTGTTTAATTCTTTGGTTCATGTTTACTGTATCACTTGATTTTGTTGTCTAACAACTTAACATCCAGTTTTTTATTTCCCCTTTAAGTAGCTTTAAAGTAGAAGAAATCATCTTGTTCCACACTGACATTATCATATTCTGTATGAGCTTGTTTCAACTCTGTATTGACGTTACATGATGTCTAAACTGTGAAATAATCAAACCTAAGACTTTTTTATGGCAGCACCATTTAATCAGATGTAACTATTCTTGATGTCTTGTGCTTCATTTTGTACACAATTCCCCAAAATTCTGCCTGACATGTTTGGTATCTTTGGAGCCACCCTGTTTTTTTTTAAATTAATTTACATTTTTTATGCCTTTATTACATAGCAACTTTTGAACTGTTAAACTTGTCACTAAAACTGTAAAACTATACATTATTAAATGATATATAGTAGAGTAATTTGAGGTGAAAGTGTTGTTCTGGTGGTTAAAGAGACTTTCTTCCAATGGCCTGATTAAGGTCAAACCCCTTGACCTTTGACCTCTAACTGTACCACGAGGCAAAGAAAACTTCATTTTAACACAACCTATGCAGATTATATCACGTTAATTACTTAAGCAGTACTTCTAACAACACGTTAACCAGTGGAATCTACCTGGACTCAGCCTGATTCTTTGTTTGTAAAAACATCTGTACAGATGAAAATTGAAAAATGATCCTGAATGTCACTTGCATATTCAAATCATAATTTTCATAAGATAAACAAATTGACCGCTTCATTACAAAGTCTTATCCAAAAATATGGTCAAACCCTCAAGGTAAGTTGAATATTGAACAACTGGCTTACAAGAAACAAAGTAACACTTTGGATTTATCTTATATTCCTGTTTTTCAGCTACAGACAATCACTGATCACTCTTGGACGAATCAAGGTGTCACTGCTGGTAGGAAATGTTTCTCCGTGTGCATCCTCGCTCTCAGAATCTGACTTTTAACTTCAGTGAGCCTTCAGAGGAAATGTCTGGACACTGCGGCGACATGATAGCGGGTATACTCGTCTGGGCTTCTCTCAGCGCTCTCTTCTCTCTGGTTGGATGCCCCGCATGTGTTGCTGTTCTCTGGGAGCTGTTTCGGAGACAGAAAGCAGGAACCCCCGTCACCCCCAACGACGTCTTCATGCTCAACCTCACCATCATGGACTTGGTCTTCTTGTCTTTTGTCCCGTTTGGGCTGTGCAACTTCCTCCTGTGGCACATCACCTCCGTTCAAATGTTGAGCAATTTTCTGTATTCCTTGAACCTGGCTGGACGGCCTCTCCTGACAGCATGTATCTGTCTGGACTGCTACCTGGCTGTGGTCCATCCAGTCACCTACCGCACAAGGAAGAGTCTGACTCCCCGGGTCCTCATGACTGCTGCCGTGTGGACCATCACGGTGGCTCAAGGAGCCGCGTCCACAGTCGTCGAAGAGCTGAACCACAGCGCCTGGGCAATGTTCGTGTATGTCATAGCGCTGCCCGTCATTGTCATCTGTGATGTCTCCATCCTGTGGACTCTGCAGAAGTCCCACCGCGCAGGAGGAGACCTCCACCCCAGGAAGAAGAAGGCTCTCCAGATCATCACCAACAGCATGATTATGACCGTCACCTCGTACGTCCCTCCAGTGCTGGCATACATCCTTGGGGAGCTGCTTATCAGTGATGAGAAAGAGTTTGAATGCTTTTTAGCAATACCTATCCTGATAACCCCGACTGCAGGGAGTGTAATCATGCCTCTGCTCTATTTGGACAATCTGGGGAGTTTGAAGAGCTTCTGCTGTTTGGTTTAACAGTTCATTAAAGTAGGGTTTGGTAGTAATGTGTGTCACTCACAAAATGCATGAAATTACTGTGATTTGTGTCGTTTTGTGTAGTCGTAACAGGAAAAAAAGCACATACTTACTATTTGTAGAGAAATGTTTAATGTTTATTTCTTCATTAGTATTTCTTTCTTTCTTTTTTTATTAGAAACCTTGGATTTACAGGAGAATTAAATATATTTTTTGCCCCCTTTTTGATAATTATACAGTATATTCAAAGAAAATAAATCTGTAAGTAAATCTTAAAAAGAAGGATAAGGAAAACAGAAACATCTAACTTAACAGCACAGTTCCCATCAAACTGCCATCTCCATCATCAGTACTGTGGCACACATTTGAGCATTCAAGGCACACTTTGCAATTGCAAAAACTTACCGTAGATGGGAGGTTGTCTCGCCTAACCTTTCAAATGAAAATAAAAAAGGAGATAAAAGGAAAAAAAGAAGAAGAAGAGAATTCACATTCATGAGTTATGGCTTTTTTGTATGCACACAGTAGAATTGCCTGTCTATTATATACTATATTTCATTGCACAAATAGTGACTTAAGCTACTTAGCTGATGATGTAAATAATTGGACATAGACAAAGTTCTTTGCACACAAAAGAGCTTAACTGAACGGTGGTGGGAGTCTGACTTGTTGTGTGTCTGTAAGATCCAGTATCAGCAGATTTCAGGATGTGGGTCTCATAATAATGCAGCATCCAGATGGGTCATTTGAGCCAAAAGTGCTCACAATATCACATATATTAATGATGAAGATGCTTTATGGAAAATAATAATTTTTCAGGAAAGAGCAGAAAAAGTGTGTTTAACTCATCTCCACTGTATTTACATATATAGAAACATATATATCACACACTAATATTCATGTATCTTGTTCACTTTATATTCTTTATTATTGTTGACATTGTGCTTGAGTATATTGTATTTATTATATTCTTTTTGCATACATACTAATCTATATATAAATTTTAATCTATGCATAAATATTAATTCTGACTATTCTGTATCTACTCTGCTACTGTGATCTGGATTATCAAAAAACTGCACTATTGGTTTTGCATATACATTTATGCACACTGGTTGGAGTAACATACGGTATATCTAACTTTGATTTTGGGGCGTCCAAAAGTCTGAGACCACTAGTCAAGATACTTCTATTTTGCATTTGTTTTGAATGTAATCCTCTGTCCAACTCCATAAATCTCAAATTTGGATTCATCAACAAATAGGACTTTTTTTCCAGTCATCCACTGTGAAATGCTGGTATTTCTTAGCCCACCCCGTTTGGCCTTGTTTACCGTCCTGAGAAGTGATTTAGAAACTGCTACTCGTCCTCTAAGACCACTACAAGACAGCCTTCTTTTGACATTACTTTTGCTGATTTGAGTCTTGTGTTCTTTATTTAGCAAATTCTGGATCTGTGATGAAGTTGCTTTTCTATCTCTGAGGGAACTAAGCTTGATGTATTGATTTTCTAATGGTGTGGTCACTTTTGGTCTGCCTGATCGTGCTTTGGAGAGTTCCATGCCCCCTTAGAAACCTTTAGTCTAGCCACGATTTGATGCTAAGAAAACCCCTCTTTGCTTAGAATAACAATTTGACTTCTGACACTTTCACTTAGTTCTGATGCTGATGTTTCCCACTATCACACTGCTATTTAGTGAGCAATAATCTGCTGGAAACTTGAATTACAGCCATATTTATAACAGGTGAACACTGGCTGCAATTTGAGTTACTTGAACGAGCCTCTGATGAGTAGATCAAATCCATGTGTCATCTGAACGCATGCTTCAATGGAAGGTATACAACTCAAGGAAATTGATTTTTGCTTAAATTTGATTGCTGAACTGACCTAGAAATAGTGCAGAATTTTAAATATTTCTTCTTCGTTTTGCATGTCATAACTTCTTGTGTTTTTAAATGTTTCTGAATCCTCAAACTTTCTGATTATTTCCAGGTTTACATGAAAATATTGGAGATTTTCAATGTGGTCTCAGACTTTTGGACCCCACTGTATATATAGTATATGTACATACAGTGGTGGCCAAAATTATTAGAACACTTGGCATATTTAAGAGGTTTCAGTTGTTTTTGTTGAATTGGCCATTAAAATACCCATAAAAAGAATGAAATATCTACAAACACATCATTATGCTCTATAAACCATAGAATAGAGCCATCATAAGGAGATTTAGGTCATTTTCCTTACAAAAAACAAGCTAGGCCTATTTCACTGTCAATGTCACACAATCATGTTCCTTCACA
>NTHP01000386.1:503729-549473 GCA_003416845.1 Oplegnathus fasciatus | reverse complement strand
TTTTTTTTTTTTTACTACAAATGAGCTGTCACTGCTGATAAATAATCCAATAATAATAATAATCCAAGTATTGCTGGGGGTTAGTCAGAGATCACTGGGTTTAGAAAAGGTGAAATGGGCGAGTACGACCTGATTTATTCTTCTGGATTCAAAATAGATGTATGTCCCAACTGGAGAAAAAACCTGTGAACCTCAGCTTCATCTAAGGAAATGCTCAACATTTCTGTATGCACAGAGGCAGCTCTTTCTGTGCTGACATTTTCAAACAGCTTCTCAGGTGTGGAGCACAGCCTCTGCAATGCTGCCTTCAGGTGCTTCTCGTAAACTCTCCTTTCTGAAGTTGTATATAAACCTTGAAGTCGTTGGACATTCAATAATTCGGACTGTTTCTGTTGGATGAAAAAGACAAGGAATTATAGTGGCAGTAGTGAAAAGCAAGTGAATAAAATTAACGCAACTGATATCTTATTGATGACTTATTAACCAGCATATTTAAATGTTGGCTATTTGCTTATTTTAGAGTGTGAACTTAGTAGTAGGCCTACACAGAATGGACAGGCAACTACAATACTCATTTAATGACTGTCGATTGAAAGTAGAGGGTCAAACGCTCCTTTTTTCTTCCAAAAACTACTTGTTTGGCCGTTTTTGTGCTTTTTTTCCGTGATAATTACGATATTCGTGCCACCACCCCGTGAAGGCAGCACCAGCAGCCTCCATGACGCTCATCTTCAAACTGTTTTTGTCCTCCGCTCGCCGCCATTGCTACCAGATTACGAACATCTTTTAGCAGCTGAGTGCAGTAAATTTGACCCATTTAACAGATTTTTATCGTATGTAATGTGTCACTTTTACCACCAGGAAAGCGTCCCGGCTACATGGACTCAACAGCTAGCTTACTCCTGTAGAAATTAGCCACACAACGTTAGCAGAGACAATACGTTAGCTTGTAAAGTAACGTTAGCTAACTGCTGCGACGCGTTCAGGGTCTTCTCTTCCCTTGTGGTGATCAGCTCTCGCCCGGAGGTCATTTGTAGACACTTTAAAGATGTCGCTACACGGTAAACGTAAAGAAATCTACAAATACGAGGCGCCGTGGACAGTTTACGCCATGAACTGGAGTGTCCGACCGGACAAACGCTTCCGCCTGGCGCTCGGCAGCTTTGTGGAGGAGTACAATAACAAGGTAAGTTCAAGGAACACCTCTTGTCCCGTGCTAATAAATTAAACTGATTGGAGGAGGTTTACTTCATCAATAAAAATGATAATATTAATTAGGAGTAGAAAGGTTTCCCCACCTTGCTACAGGCCCACTGTTAAAGCCAACTGAAAGTAGCGGTTCAACTAAATGGTACTGAGAAATACCTGAAATATATTATGACGATATTAAAATTATATACTGTGTACTGGTGCGATATATTGCAATAGATGTATATTATTTTATTAATGTCAAACTGTTTGTGCATTTATAAAACATTTTGTTTTGATTGTGTGGAGCAGTTTGCCCTCATTTGAGAATTAAACATGAATGTAAATTACATTTTACATTGCAACGCTTTGTTTTCTGGGGGAAGTCAGATGTCTGATTTATTTCATTTGAATTGTATTTTATTGTTAATTTGTCCTTTTTATTTTCTTTTGTCTTACATTACTTGAATTTGTTTTATCAGTATTATCTTATTTTATTTTTGTATTTGAATTTGCTGCCCCATAATGTGAAGCAGTTCTTAATTTGGGTTTTGAAAACTGCTCTTTAAAGAAACATTATTATTATGTGTAAATTAAGACGGGTATTAATAAAGCAATTCTGTTAAAAGGTCTGCATCTGAACCATTGTAGGTACTAGAGATGAAATGGTATGAACATTTCCAAAATTATCACGGTTATCAATATTTTTGCGGGATTGTTAAAATGTGCTGAAAATGTTAAAAAAGTACTGATACACACACTGAAATCATTTCACCAAGTTTTATATTGAAAACCACAAATACAATTAGCAGCAATATACACTGTCTGTTTGCATAAACATTAAAATAATAACATAGCCACACACACACACACAGTCTATCTTCTGTGTTGCATTTGAGTATGTGCAATGGCCCCATGCACAATTTGCATAAATACAAATGAGTCTTAAGAAGACAATGATAGGGATTGCAATGAGCCCAACAATTGACATAAATACAGAGGAGTCTTGGAGTCTGTAGTGTTTCTCCTGTTGGAACACTTTTCAACCAATTCGATGACGGCCGGGTTTTAAATGAACAGAATATGTTGGTTGGTTGACTAAACTACGTAATGTGTTATCGTGTGCAATGGGCGAATAGAGTCTGCAGACACAAGACGCATACAGCAGCAGAATATGGAACGCGGATTGGACCATTACGTCTAGATCGGCGTCCGCATTAATATGTCAAATTTGTACGTCTTAAGACGACAAAAAAATTACCTGCTAACGCGTCAATTTTGAACGTCTGAAGGTGTTTAAAATTGGGTACTACCACTTCATCAGTTTCAGGGGGAAACCTACGGAGCCCTCGAAGCATGATTATGTAATTAGTGAAAGTAAACTTAAACGAAATCTTGGTAAGACTGGCTTGCCTCCGTCCGAGGTGGGGTACCAGCATCTCCCACAGAACCTTGAGCCTCGTCGTCCAGCCTCCCTCTACAGTGCCCCTTGCCCGGACCTTGGGACGCACTGAGGACAGTCCGGCCCAGTCGACAGTCACGCCGAGAGTAGGGGGCCCCGTCCCTCCCCACAGGAAGAGAGGACGCAGCGAGCACCAGGCCCACAGCCCCGGGATGTGGCGAGGCCCAGGCGAGGTGCACTGTAGAGCGAGGCTGGACGGCGAGGCTAACGGTTCTCTGGGAGATGCTGTACCTCGCCGCAGGCGGAGGCAAGTCGAGCTTACCACCCAACCCCCGAGGCACCCCTCAATCCCGATTGATGGCAAAGCGACCCACAGATAGGCAACGCAGCCCCTACGTCAAAAAGGGTTGGGTATGTTGATGCCACCCAATAGCACGGAAGCCTTAATGGTCCAAACGCCTTAAGATGTTCAAAATTGACATGTTAACAGGTTATTTTCCGTCGTCTTAAGAGGTATAAATTTGACATATTTAAACTAGAGGTAAAGGTATAACGAGTAGGATTTTCCTAAAAAACAATGTATAGACATAAGGTTATGCCTTAAGGAATTAATTTTACAGTTTCTGTTTATTTGAGAATGTCTAACCATTTTGAGTTTTTAATTGTTCATCAGTTATTAAAATTATCATTGATCAATTTTCTGTTCACAGAGCTTTGATTGCCATAGCTGTAAAGAGCAACTAAATCGATTTATTGATTTAGTTGCCAACAGCACAAGTGGAAACGGGACACATGGTGATATTACACAGAATTGAAAAATATGAAATGACTATGAACATGATCAGGTTGAATATTAATACAATATATCCCCAACTAGATTATCCCCGCTGAGGATCCCTAGAATCATCACCACCTGTCGCACCAGTGACTGACTGTACTGGTCCCCGTTCAGATAAGTAACAATACATTGGCTCACTCAAGGTGAGTTGTTACCCTGTGTCCACAGGTTCAGATAGTGGGTCTGGAGGAGGAGAGCTCCGAGTTCTTGTGTCGAAACACATTCGAACATCCCTACCCCACCACCAAGATCGTGTGGATTCCCGACACCAAAGGAGTGTACCCTGACCTGCTTGCCACCGGTGGAGACTACCTGAGAATCTGGAGGGTAAGAGGACCAATCCAGTCTGACCTGAACCCATGGCCTCCTGTAGTCAGAGAAAAACATAGTTCTTTAGTTAATAGTTTTGGTACCAGTCTTCTTGTTTTCCTGCTTCTTTATCCCAGCTCTTTAAACTTGAAAATGTTTTTCTTACATGTGGTGCATGCGGTCTGTATGAACTCACTGAAGTGCACAAACATTGACAATAAATTGTGTTTCTTTTGACAGGTGAGCGATACAGAGACCCGTCTGGAGTGTCTGCTCAACAATAACAAGAACTCCGACTTCTGTGCCCCGCTCACATCCTTTGACTGGAACGAGGTGGACCCAAACCTGTTAGGTAAAAACTCAGTGCAGGGTTACCTCAGGGCCACATTACTGACTTGGTTAATACAGAGAAAACCAGAACAATTATGAACTTCACTGGTGTAAAATCACGTTTTATGTGTGTCTGTTTTCTGTGCAGGTACTTCCAGTATCGACACTACCTGTACGATCTGGGGGCTGGAGACTGGACAGGTGCTGGGCAGGGTCAACTTAGTGTCGGGGCATGTCAAGACGCAGCTCATTGCCCATGACAAAGAGGTAAATGTTATGACATGTTATGACCGGAATGTTATTGTGTTCAATAAAACAGGATTTATAGACATTAATCTTGAAGTAACTTTCCTATCTTCTCCTAGCTTCTCATTGTCTGCTTGTGTTGCAGGTGTATGACATCTCTTTCAGCCGAGCGGGCGGTGGCAGGGATATGTTTGCCTCAGTGGGAGCGGACGGCTCGGTCCGCATGTTTGACCTCCGTCACCTCGAACACAGCACCATTATCTATGAAGACCCCCAGCACCACCCACTGCTTCGGCTCTGCTGGAACAAGCAGGACCCCAACTACCTGGCCACCACGGCGATGGACAGCATGGAGGTTGGTGCTGCTCCGTCTGTGAATACATGCTGTAAAACTGAAGCCTGGAAACGTGTCTTTGACACTGTTTTTGTGCTTTTGAATGCAAAGTGAAAATGTAAGGTGATTTAAGTCACTGGAAACATAATTGCTTGCATCTTGTTCTGTTTTTCTATGGTTAGGTAAAACACTTGATATGCAATCAGCCTACATGTTGAAACCGTACAACAACACCAACTTATCCTCATATTGAGCCTCTCTTTGTCCTCTTTTATTTGCTGCCACTTAACGTCCGTACATTTTCTTTTTTCATATCGTCAGGTGGTGATCTTAGACGTGCGTGTGCCCTGTACTCCGGTGGCTAGACTCAACAACCACAGGGCCTGTGTCAATGGAATCGCCTGGGCGCCGCACTCCTCCTGTCACATCTGTACATCAGGTATGCGGGTTTTACTGACCACACAGAAGTTTGTATGCAGGTTGAGGGCTTTGCCTAAAATATATTACTAGTTGTTGCAGAATGAGAGGAGATCAGTATCTCAATACAAGGTTCAACATCATTGCAGTAACTGACAATGAGCACGAGAGGGAGCTGTTCTCATGCCGCACATGTGAACTCAACAAAGCAGTGGAGATTGGTGTCTCTTTTGCTACTACAAGAGTCGTCTCAGTCAGTAATATTCAGATCCTACACATACAGGCTTCAAATACTGTTTGAAGAGTTCAGTGTTTTATGAAATTAACCTACAGGGAAAAAGAATCACTCGACAAAGGTCACACATTTATGGACAGAGCAACTGTTCAGACCATCTTCTGGTAACAGAAATGATCACAAGATGTGTGAGGAAATAATTCAGCTCGTGATGACAGATGATCGATCACATCAGATGTTGGCTTCGAGGTGATTACCTTACGACCTCCACTTACCAATTTCCTGGAGGAAGTTATTATCATATACCAAGAAAATCTTGTCAAACAACCCTACAGTACAGTCGCATGCACAATAGTGTGTAGAAAAATCAATTCACTTCAGTCAACAGTTTGCACATTGCATCAGCCCTGTAGAACAATACACATGTTCTGTTTCAAGCAACATTACAAATGTTTTGTGAGGATTTTGTCCCCCCGATTTTGCTTTGATGTTTTTTGTCCTGCTGAATAAGAAAACTTGGTGCAAAATAGTTCTTTACCATATTCAGGCAAGTGACATATAGTGTTTACATTGTTTACATCATTGTCTTCCTGTTTAAATAAGATAAATCAATTCAATTCAAACCTCCTCCCCTCCTCTCTGTGTAGCGGAGGACCACCAGGCTCTAATCTGGGACATCCAGCAGATGCCGCGGGCCATTGAGGACCCTATACTGGCCTACACAGCCGAGGGAGAGATCAATAATGTACAGTGGGCCTCCACTCAGCCCGACTGGATCGCTATCTGCTACAACAACTGCCTGGAAATCCTCAGAGTCTGAGCTGCAGTCATGAAGAAATGAGGCAACTCAAACATTCTCAGTTGGATTTAGAAGCTGGTATGACTTTGTTGAAGGGAATTCTTTGTTTAAGAAGGACGAATATTCAGTCCATGCTCGTATTGGGTTCATGTTGATACAGATGATGTAAAGCTTTTTTCAACTGAGTGAGAACAAAAGTATGTGACTGCTTGACTTTGTGATACAATATCAAGACTTCCTGTATCAGAAAACTCAAAGGGCCAAAACAAAAATGACGTCTCAAGAAACCAAAAGACTTAAATCTGTGTTCATGTACAGACATGAACCAAGGTTCAATACCCTTCAAGCTTCCAGCATGTTGTCTCATAGACAAACATGCTAGTCAGTGACATGTTTTTATACGCAACATGGTGCATTGATATGTGTAGTTTTACCCATTACGTCCTCAACTTTTCATGTTTTAATGCAGTTTAGCCATATTTAAAAGTGGATTGAATGTGGTTAATGTGGATTTAAGTGTTCATGTATTCAGTTGTTTTTTTAACTTATAAATATGTATATTTTATTCAACTGAATATCATTTGTGATATGGAAAACATCTCTGTTGTGATACATAAATTATATGTGCAACTGTTTACTAGTATTAATTTACCATAATACAGATTTCTTTTTTGTAATTTGTGCACCAATTATTTTATTCATCGCAACATTATTTTATTTTATACAGAAATAAACAGTTCTTCACAGGTTACACCATTATACAGAAGTTTTATATTTAGACAACAGTTTAAATTATTTCACAGTAAGGTGACTCACCAACATATTGATACGAATCTATAGTACAATTTACAATTAGAAATGATAGGTTGAAATGTGTACTTCTGCCATTACTGTATAATACTGAGAAAACACTGCCTGAAGTACATCATCCAAGATCTCTACAATATGGAGAATCTAGTCCGTAAAACATTTTGTCAAACAGCCTAGAAAACTGCCATTGTGTCACGGATGCTGTGAGTCCTGTTGTGATATTGGGATTGGGATGTGAAATGCACGTGGGCGTGTACAGGAGTTATTTCTTAGTATACCTGTTGCAGGTGTTTTGCTACAGGGTCATGATGTATGATGATTTGCTGAACATAAATTCATAAAACCACTTGTTCATAGATTCATTTTCACATATCGGGGCCAGATCAGGTCCAATGCAGTGGCACCTATGTCGGCTAATAGTTAACTAGAAAATGCAGTACAGAAATGCCAGATACATTTGCGGTAATTTAGAAAAAGTGTCGCCATGACATAGTTTTATGCACCAGAGAGCACTGACAAAATTATTATGATTATTATTATTTTAACAGGGAATTGTCCCACAATGTACATTTCTTGGTCACAATTCTTTAATAACCGAATAACCAAATTGAATGGATCCTTATCAAATATGTGTATGTGATGCATTTTTGTTAAATATATTATTAGATTTTCTTAAAGGAACAGTTTGAAGAAGAAGATTGATACCACTCTCATGTCTGTACGCTAAACATGAAGCTACAGCCTGCAGCCAGTTAGCTTAGCTTAGCATAAAGACTGAAAATGGGGAAACGGCTGGCCTGGTTTCACAGGGGGTTATGTGCCGGATTATTTCTTGGCCAGAAGCAGTTGTCAGACAACCAGTGGAGACTGCAGGAAGTCACTGCTCCTGGTCAAGATATAAGCTTTGTCCAAAACCACTCTCTCATTCACTACTCCCTATATAATGGACACTCAATAGTTTATGCAGTAGTGAGCAGTTGAGATTTCAGATACTTACTAATTATCATCATTTTGCGTCAGTGACAGGTGTTGAGTTGCACAATGGTAACACATCTATAAAATAAGCAGCATTGCATTGTGGGATTGTTAGCAGAAAGCTTAGTAGTTTTTTTGTTCATATGTAGTGGATAAATTTACAAACAAAATTCGAACACTCGAAATGGCGGACAGTAAATATAGCACACATGACAGTAAATAGGGAGTGATTTCATACACAGCAATAGTCTGACAAATAACCTCCCATGAAACCACAACTTGGCATTTTTACACTTCAGTTTTTGTACAGATTGAACAAACTAGATCTTACATGTTGAGCTTCAGAGGTTCTGTTAGCTTTGGACAGAGCCAGGCTAGCTATTTCCCCCTGTTTCCTGTCTTTGTGCTAAGCTAAGTTAACCGACTGCTACCTGTAGCGTCATGTTCACCGTACAGATATGAGATCAGTCTTCCCATCTAACTCTTGGCAAAAAAGCAAATAAGCATATTTCCCAAAATGTGTAATATTCCTTTACTCTCAAAAAAACAATATCGGTAATGGCCTTACAAATTCAGTATCAGTCAGGCTCTAGTCTGTCGGTAGAAGCTCTGTGCTTGTCAGCCAGGAAAATAATCAGGATCAAACGTGACATGACAGGGATGGCACTCACACAATTTACTGAACCGGCATGGAACAAAAAGGACTACGAGAAAGGACTAAAGAAAATTTGACTCCTGTGGACTGTGAATCCTGCACATACTGTAAATGAGCAATTGTCCTTTAAAAAGAATGATAACTGTTGCAGTCGCCACTGACTGAGTGTAATCCTGTGTCAACACTATGAAATGAAAATCCTTGTAGCCCACTACCTGATTTTGGGACACTATTCGCTGTCCAAATGTGTAATGATAGCTGAATCTCGGACTAGTCCTATGGCTCCTTCCAAAAGTTTGTAAGTAGCAGTGTATTACTACTTTCAAAGTCACACTGGTTGACAAAAACGCTTTTACTGAAGGTCTTCAGATGACAGGCAGCACAGGGTCTGAGAGGTGTTTCTGGCTTTCGGCCAGTCCTGAGGTGATGTCCAGGTTGCCCGGCAGTGAGGGGTAACGGAGGCTGCCGCACAGCCCGGGGTTTTCCATGAGGGAGGATTTGACTGATGGCTGAGGCAGCTGCGGAGTCAACCCTGTATGGGTCTCCGTTTCGGGGGTGACGGTCATGAACATGGTGTCGTCTGATGCCACAGTCACGTGGATACCGCTGGACAGTGACTCCTGGGACTTCTTGGTGAATTTAAGGTCAGTCTGGGTAGAGCTCTAGAGTAAGGTAATCACATGCTGTTAATTTCTTTAAGTAAAAGTAGTGAATGCAGTGACTGACAATTTCCCTACAAGTTTCACTGTATTATTTGGTATTATTCTTTACCTGTGTGGGTGCCCGGCTGTCCATCTGAATGGGAGAAATTGGGTACATGCTGTGCAGCACTGGTGTCCCAGTCCCATACAAGCCAGCTGAGTCAGTAGGGAGGGTACTAGATGATACTGTGCTGTAAGCAGGAGGTACAGGAGCGATCTGCCTTTGGAGAAGCTGGAGGATAACGTTGATGTCAGCTGTCATGCGAGTCTCCAGTCTGGGGAATTAAGTGACAATGAGAATGGCAGAGACTATTCAGGGAAGTGATGAGTTGTATCACTAACACTATGCAAGAATCTTCTTCCCAACCCTCACCAGTGGTCAAAAACATCTGTCAACTGGAGGTAGACCTTGGTAGAGACCCAAGACATGCCAAAAGGATTATACGTCCAAGGTGGCCTAAAAGCACTTGGGGATCCAGCAGGAGGAGCCAAAGGTAACATCATTTGTCTTGCTGCACTTACCCTGTTACCACCATGACCCTGACTGGGAGCATGTGGCTTGAAAATTCAATAAAATGGCAGCACATTGCTTCTTTAATGAATCTAGGTCCTCCAAACAGGTTCTACTCAAAAAGTTTCTTCATCTCAACACTTCCTCATTTACCCACTGCTCCTGTTTTGCCTAAGAGACAGTCTATGTATACATTTGCATCCATACCTGTCGATGTATTTGCATCTGTTTGTTGTCCTGTTCCATTAGGATGGTCCTCAGCACTCCAGCCCCTCTTGAATCGGCCCAATTACATGACCATTTCTGACCAATAAACACACCTCCTGAATTGTTTCTTTGGGGTTCAGGCACAGGAATATAATTTGGCAGATGTAAGATGGGCGGGAAGGCTAAGGACTGCCTTAGTGGAACAGAACAACTCCATCAAGGCAAACAAAGTGGTGTTGCTGAACTGCTGCATCTCTTGTTTGCTTAGGTAGTTCCATTTGGGATTTGAAAACATTTCTGACCTGTGACCAGCCACTCTAATTTCTCTGTATACTGTCACTTGTATCAATATCATAAAACCAGCTGAGGGAATCATGAAATTCACCTGTTGAGCTGTGAATGTAAAACCTCAAGTCGAGACTCTAGCTCACTGGGCCGTTCTTCTGTGAATGGTGGTGGGTGGTATGAGTTGCGGACAGAGGAAGATCGCCAGGCACGACTGGAAAACTGTTGTGACTGTTGTCTTTCCGGCCAATATCGATACATTCCTGGCACATTCAAAGATGAAGCTGAGGAAAAAATGAAGACAAGGAAGCGGTGGAAATGTTTACCCATTTAGTTTGATTAAAGTAATGGGAATGTCTAAAATGTTGAAAGACACACAGTAGAAATACAATATATTAAGGGCACCTTGTGGAGGTTTGACTACTAGTGGTACTGTAGAGCAGTGTTTTGAGGTAAGGAATGCATTCCACGTGTTTGTATGGCCTTAGGATACACACAAAGCAACCAAAATCATGTTTTTTTACAATGAAAACTACCTTTAAAGCTACCTCTAATATTTAAGTCTCAGTCCACTATGCAACATCAACAGCTGTAGTTAATCATAGCATGTTCTTCAAAATACTGGGCAAACATATCCTGTATTTCTTTCCAACACAGACTTCAATTAAGACTCATATCCATCTACCTTGGTGGCCAAGGTCCAACACTGCTTCCCTCCCCACTGAGGTGCCACTCGGGGGTAGGAGCTGCATTACAGAGGGGGAGTAGTCCTGTCTGGCGTCTTCTGGAGGGTAAAGCTCTACTTTGGCACCATGGGCAAGAGGCTTAGCCAGGTCTTCACTTGACTGGGAACACGGGGAGCTGCAGCTACAGCGGTCATCCCAGTGGGCCTGAGAAGGTGAGTGACGATGATGGAAGGACTGAAGGGGGTACGAGTCTTCATGATCGATTCCATCTGTTCGTAGGAAGGCATTCAATTACTCTTTTATTGTATATTGACCACATTCAGGGTGTCAGGAAACTCTCTCACTGTACAAGATTACCAGGGTAGACAGGACGTTAGAGGACTTTCACAGAATTATCACACTGATTACCAAGCAGAACCTTTCTTAGGACATTAATATTACAACTTTGCAGGGCCTTGTAAACAAACGATTGGCAGCCTGTTTGACTGTGAAAACACTGTGTGCAAGATATTTCACCTGGCCGGATTCGGCAGTCCAGGGAGTGGATTCTGTGTCTTGGCTTGTGGCGATACCCACAGTCGTCACCAGAATCATCAGTTGTTATTATTGGTGGTACTTGATCAGCCTGATGAACACAGAAAAACAGGATCGTATACAATTTCTAAATTGGCTTTACAGGCTGACAACAGCAATGATCTCTGTCCCAGCACGGAAATTCAAAGCCCCTCTTGGATGGCTGAGGGTGCAATTGTCTCCAGCCAATACAAACCAGGGATACTGCTATTCACGATCTGCGCCTGAACCCTTAGACTACCAAGGCGCTCCACAAAAGGGTTTTTAGCTACCAGTACTTAAACAGTACTAGCAGGAGTTCCATTCGAGGACAAGCCTCTGCATTGGTATTGAAGGTAACCACTGAGTCTCCTTTGAACCATCATGCCATGCAACTAGCAAAGAAATGCTAATGAGAAACGCTAAATATTTTGTGTCTCAATAAGAAAAACATCTGAAATTCAAATTGTCAAGATTTGTTTTGCCAACATACATCTCTCAGGTCAAAAGTTATTTCCAGGTTCCTCCAGAAGTTGTCAGCAAAGCTGGGGTAGATATCTAGGACCTCCAGCAGGTCGTCCCTCAGGATGCGGTGGAGGTCACAGTAGGTGATGGTGTGTACGTCTGAATTGGACTTCCCTGGCTCATCATACAGGTGGATAGACTCCCCAAAGATGTCATTCTTTTCTACAAGAGCGTGAATATTTTTTATTTGAGTAGATGATGTTAGGTTTTGGAGCATTTTTGAGACACACAGTCAAATTGTCTATGGTTAGATGGCTTTACCTAATATGGCAACCACCACATCATCCCTGTTGACCTGAATGGAACCACGTGAGATGAAGAAGAGAGAGTCCAGGATGTCTCCGTAGTGGATCAGAGTATCTCCAGGAGGAGCGTGGACTGTCTTGAACCTCATACCCAAGGCGCGCAGACAGGCTTGACTGCCTCCATGGAAAGCCTTGCAGTTCTGTAGCAGAGATCTGTTCAAGTGCAAACATATGTCTGCCTGCAAAGACTCTGGAAATCCCTTCAACACCTGAATATGGGAAGACAAGACCATATTAAGAGACGTATAGAAGACACATCAGCGATATGAGCGACCTTGACAGTAGTTACAGGTGAAAGTAGGACTTTTGACGGATAAAATAACACTCAATCCTGTCACTTTTTACTTACAGCATTCATGTCAATGCCATTTGTGTAGGACCAGGCGTGCTGAAAGTACTCCTCCAGCCTTTGGCGAAGGCAGCCCGGGATCTGGTGGAATCGGATGAACTCTTTGACTCGCAGCATCTGGGTGTGGTAGCGGGTCGTACCAGAGTACAGCCGCTGGATGATGGCTGACACATTCCCAAATATGCTGGCATACATGAGAGCTGAGATGAGGACATAGAGATTACAGTAAGACCCTGGTGATTGTGGTATTTCAATTATAGTATTTGTTAAAAATGCTTAAAAGGGGTTATGAAAACAGGCAGAGTTCATGTTCTGTATATTAGTATGTTCTGTATAAGGGACTGTACAAAAATGAAAAATTATTGGCGGGGAATTAGACGTCCAAAGAAATGATTAATAACGCAGTGGAGGATCAGACCTGCATGCCCACCCTCGTCATTTTTGCACAGTCCCTAACATTGTTTTTCAACTCACAGCCAATGACCATGACGCAGATGGAGAAGATCTTCTCTGAGTTGGTGTTGGGTGAGACGTTACCGAACCCCACACTCGTCAAACTGCTCAAGGTGAAGTAAAGAGCAGTGACGTACTTGTCTTTGACAGATGGGCCGGATGTGGAGTCACTGTCATTGTATGACTTGCCTAGTTGTTCGGCCAGGTTGTCCAGCCAACCAGTCTCCGTGTACGGCCTCTCCACAAAGCCAATAGCGTACCAAATGCAGGCGAGCCAATGGGCGATGAGCACAAAGGTGCACATAAGCAAGAAGAGGACAGCAGCCCCATATTCAGAGTATCGGTCCAGCTTTCTTGCCACGCGGACCAATCGCAGCAGCCGAGCTGTTTTCAGCAGGCTTGTTAAGGTTGCCATCTTTGGTGTCCATTAATAACAGGGAAGAGGATGTTAGGCAGGGAAATGGCCATTCAAAGGAAAAATCATTTTTGAAGTTTAGACACTTGAGGACAGTACAATTAAATCTAAGGTTCATCATTTTAGAATCAATACAAACAATGTGAACTTGGGTTCTTTTAAAAAAATATAGTTTGCAGAGAGACAGAGTTCTTACCTCGTCAGAGCCAGATCTGAAAATGAGAAGGTCAAACGGGATTGCTGCGAAGAGATCAATAGGGAACCAGCCTTTGATATAGTGCTTGGCTATCCGGCTCGGCTGTGTTACCACCTCATCATTTTGGTCCACGTACGTCGTGCGAAGGTTGATGACAATATCCACAATGAACAGCACGTCCACCAAAAGGTCTGCCACATTCAGAGGGTTACATGTGTAGCCACAAGTCCTTTGACGTAAATCCCCGTGTTCATCCAAGAGGAAGGCAGCTGAGTAAGGGGTGAAAACAGCTGTGTAGAGGACCAGGAGGAGAATAATCCAGTCCCAAAACGCCTTGAAGGGGCTGTAGTGAAGCAAGATCCACCATGTTGTCTCTGGCACTTGGAGTTTGTATTCAGGCAGTACATCAGACTCCAAAGAAAGCACCTAAGCAGAAAGAAAACATCAGTATGCAGTGATTCTCACTTATGACACTTTGACACAAAGCAGACCTAATGCTTTAAAAGGAAAACAGTAAAAGAAGTACATTCTCTAAAACTAAAAGCAGCATTTTCAAAACTCTTTCTCTCTGAACTAATACTAACCAACAGACCTTTCTAGAAGAAGTACTGGTTTGACCAAGGTCTTGGTGGAGGCTGCATGCTCTGGTTTTGCGACCTTGTAGGTCCAACAAATCCTTGACCATCCTGTCATTGGTGACTCTCGACGGAGGCGAGACTTGGGTAAAGATTACATCCAGATAGTACAATTATTTCCAGGGTGAAGCTAAAGCAATGTGTGCTGTAATCAACTGTGCGAGAGCTGAATGAATGCAGGATGCTGGTGGGCTGGAGGGATGTAATGATGAGTTGGGCGTCACAATCACATAACTGAGTTCATGTGCTGCCACAGTCCTCGTGTTCTCTTTAGCCCAATTTCAAATTAGTACTTGCTGCCCTGATGAATCTCACTGGCCTTGCAGACGGATAGATCTATCTATCAGGTAGACAGATAAATAGTTAGATAGATATATAGATAGATAGACTATCAGATGGACAGACAGAAAGGAATCAACAAGTGACCCAGTGTAGAAAGGTCATGGGTCGTTGCAAACACTTCCCTTGTATTTGTTTCATATCCACCGCACACCATCCTGCAGAGGCAGTGATGCAGAATGCTGAGCCCAGTAGGTCTGAATTGAACTGTGGCTCAGTGTAATTTTGCTTTTCATCCCCAGAAGGAAATCATCCAGCCACCAAACCACCTACTGATTTTTCCACTAGTGGGTTAATTAACTGCCTTTCTGGGAGCCTCTTTATTTGTTAGAAATCAAAACATGACTAATGTGAGCTCTTTAATGACAGACTGAACCTGGCGAGCAGTGAATGCATCGTGCAGCATTAAAGTCACAGACTTTCACTTGAAATTTGGTAGTGAACGGCGACGCCCATTCACTAAGAGCTCTAAAATGGGACTTCCTGGCTCTCAGTCTGCCAGAGACTGAGCCCGTGTGAGGTTTTCGGCCCCCGTACCTGCGTGACCTTCTCTGTGACGTTCTGAGAGCGGTCCTTCACCTTGGAGGGGCTGAGCAGCTCCATCCTGGGAGTTGGAGGCGAGCAGCATTCAGGGCTCCTGCTGGCCGGTCCCCCACTCTTCATAAGGTCCGAGTCAGACATGGAGCTCTGCTGTCATACAGGTGATCGGAAAACCACATTTTTATTTAAGTTTAGACCAAAGAGACCCAAAGCAATGTTTGTTTTTACAGTTTTTTCCTCTTATTTTGTACTTTTTTTCTTTAATTTCTAGAAAGACATTCAGCTTATTACTATTACTACAATTGTAGTATTTACAAACGCTGTTAGCTACATTACTGCACTCGTGATGTAGTTTTCTTGATTTACTGGACTTAAACTGTGGATTCCTTCAATTTTATTTATACAAAATTTGCCTCTATTTTTTATTCTAAATTTGCAATAAAGATGCAAAAACGGAACTACCCAGTGACGTTTAATATTCTGTACCCCCACCCATATCAAATTCCTCTCTGCACTGATTTCCCAGAATGCCAATCTAGCTGTGCCCCTCCCAAAAATACTCTGCCCTCAAATACTGGATAGTCTCAATACTTGACTCACAGAGTGTTACTGCGTTGGGAACGCAGCAATTACATTGTAGAAAAATGTCTCTGCTCTCACTAGTTGGTTAAATCTTCAACCAAGTGAAGTTTCATTGAAAGTAAATAAACTCAACATACCTGATTTGAAACCAGAACGTCAGATCCTTCTCAGCATTGACCACTAGGCAGCCATGACTCAAATATCCATCCTTTAGGACACTTTTCTTAACAAGAGTTTTCAAAAACATTCACTCTCCTCTTTCAAGGTTCATGTTTAAGCAAGACAAATGTACTTCTTTCATTCAGAACTAACTCTCCACTCTGGCACAGTGCAGAAGACTGGCCTGCAGCTCGCATGTTGCGGCACAACATTTTGCCAACACTGGAAACCAATCGATGCCATGCTATAGCTGAGAGGAACTGACAGGAAAATCGATGACGAGCATTGATAAACCGAGCAGATGGGCTCAGAGCCATTACACTGGACTTCCCCTTTAACATCAAATTACCACTTTAACGTTCTTGTATGCGGTTCAACTTGGTGGTGTAGGTCTAAAATATAGTTCAGGCCATGACATACATGACACTGTGCTGTAAAAACTAAATCGGCTGGCTGAAGGTATAGTACCCGCTCAATATATTGCATACATACTGTTAATGTGGGATCTTATTGACTGCAATGTTGACACTACAGTAATATGAGGGGGTAATGACCCGTGATGACATTGGCTGAAAATGTCCTTCAGCTGTAACCTTCAGCCATCTGTTATTATTATTTTTTTAAATAATATAATATTATATAGTAGTAGTAGTATAATATATGTTTTCATATTCATCTGTTGAGGGGGAATGTTTCGCTGAGCTCTTAAACCTGAGTTTAAGATGAACATTTTCACAACTTCACATCACAACTAGTTTGGCAGCCAATCGTGGTCCAGTATGCAGGTTACACAAGAGCGATGTGAAAACTTGAAACCTCCAGGGAACATACACGTAGGAGACTTCTTGTTCAACAGTCAAACTTTTGAAAAAGATACTTGCATATTCATAGATGCTGGATTATGACGGAGAAGGAGTAGATGTAACTTTAATATCTTTTTAAAGAACTTTTTCGTGGAAAACCCGTATCAGACTCAAATTGATAGGCTCATTTGAGATGAGCTGCGCCTCGCCTGGAAAGTGGCCAAGATCAAGCGGCAGCAGCCGGCGGTGACAAAAAGCAGTCAAGTCAGACAGTTTCCAGCAGCCTTCCATCGTTATCGCTGCCCACATCTGCATGACGTCAGAGTAAGTCGGGTTCAAGTCGGACACAAATCTAACCGGCATGCAACGTGCGGTGATCTCCAGTGATCAATTGTGCGCAGGCCTGGATCATCTTGAACGAGCCTATTATTCAAAGCAGAGTATTTTATATGTCTAGAGGTTCTTTAAATGAAATTTTATTTTAAATTGATCCTTGTTAATACATAAACAATGCTTCCGTCCTCAACTAGTAAAAGTGAAATTTCACTTTGATGGAACGTTTTAATTTCTCTAGGATTGTATGACTGATTAGCCGATGAAAAGGGACCAAAGGGGAGCAACACTTTTTTTTTAAACCAACTTTTAAAGACCTACAAGGCAAATTGTTTTCTATAGTTTCTACAGAGGTTATTTCAGGCTTCACTCTGAAGATGCAAGTTTGTAAAAACTACTTGAAATGAACAACTTTGGGGAAAATCCCAAAGAGTGAAATCACTTTACATCTTAACAAGGACCACAATTTAATTTCCGTCCCATATAGAAAGCATCAAAATGGGCAATACACTTATATTTTCATACTGATATTGACAAGCAGCATGAGGTATTTTGACAAGCATTACAGGGTATCTGTTGGCAAATCCTTTCTCTGCAAAATCAGATATTCCACATGTAAGATATTCAGTGTCCACCAGGTGTCCAGGAAGTGCACTCAGCTGTAAGCCTGGATGTTGTCCCAGACTCGAACTACATCTGGACAGTCATTGAGGGCTTCTATTAGCGTCGAGGCGGCATCCAGCTGGTCCTGGTCCAGAGACGAGAGAGTGCGTGGAACAAACTCCAGCCCAGCAGACGTAATCTGCATTCCCAGCTCCTCCAATGAGGCCCGCACCTTCCTCAGGTCCATCATGTCACAAATAAACTGAGGAGAGAGAAACAGATCAAACTATTAGTTAAACTGTGGTAGGGCTGTAACTTATCATTATTTTCATTGTCATTAAAGCTGTTTTGCATTCCTCGTTTAGTCTATAAAATGTGAGACAACAGTGAAAAATGTCTGTAATAATTTCCCAAAATCAGACCATTTATATAAGCTAAACTAGATTCATTTTAATGTAAAAATACTTTGTGGTCAAGCTCAGAAACGTATCTCTGAGAGTCTCAATACAGTCAGGCCTTATTTGTATCTAAATCTAAATTTCAGAGCCCACCAGGAGGCTCCACACCTGCCTCACTCCCATCACTGCTGCTGTTATTTACATCCGGGAACCCGTTCTCCCACATGTCTGCACTGCTCTCCTCAGACAAGATGCCTCTTCATGTCTGACCTGCAGGAGGGGCTGCTCCTCCTCGTCCTCCGTCTCTTGGACATCTTCGGCTCCCGCCTCAATGGCCAGCTCCAGAGCTCGCTCCGTCGAGACGTTCTGGCCTGGCACCACCACCACACCTCTCCTGCTGAAGTTGTGGCGGGCTCCGTCTGACAGCATCCCCCTGTGGACGAGAGCAGAATTACACCTCAGTGAGACAACACGATCCTACATGAACCTATATGACGTGATCATTTCTGTTTAAATGCATAAACCAGATGTGGGTTTTTAATTTCATTAGGTATTTTTTATTTTGTTTCTTTCTCTCAAAATGACATGCAGCTGCTTGTGAGAGACAGTCGACACATGTAGAACTACACAGCTGTGTATCTTTGCCTCTGACAGATAGTATAATGATTTAAGATTAATCATAAAGAGCATAAAATTAAGCTGTTACGATCCTGCAGACGATGTGTTATTAAGATGCGCTATTTTTCATCAGTTGTTTGCATCAGTGCCAGCAGCTTCTTAGCCAAGACAAATATGTTTGTACAGGGACATCTAGTGGCTACTGCACCAACCTCCATCATCAGTACACCATGTACATGCATTCATGTGCATAATTACTGCATTCCTCCCCTATATTCTCCCGTATATCTGATCTGTGCACATTAATGCTTCTGCATTATTGATGTACATGTTCACGTATTCCCTTCATAACGGTTGAATAGTATTTGTGAACAAGTAGTGGTGTTTGTTTAACCATTATTTGAGTGCCAGATGTTTGGGAAGACACATGTTGAACTAGAGAATGAGAGGCAACTTTTTGTTTTTACTCTGTCAAGTAAGTTAGATTATAGAAAGGCGGTACCGACCCGTTCTTGTTAAGCAGCCGTTTAATGTCCTGATGGCTGCGTGAGTTGTTGTCAGTCAGGACCTCGATGAGCATCATACATCCGCCCGGCCCCCGAGCCTCAAACATGTGCAGGGACGCTGGTTTAGCCTTTTCCTGTAGAGCCAAGACAAAACACATGAATGAGTTTCTTGCAACATATTATACCAGCACATTTCTGCAAAGCCTGCATGTTATATACTAGTAAAGTCATATGGTAATCTATAGACCTGCTCCATGTACAGACAAGTGATAAATTAGGGAATATTTTAATGGTTTAATGGTCTTCATCCCTCCAGTAGATTTCCAGAGACTTGGAGAATCTATTTTAAACTTTTTGGATGTCTTCTGTTGGCAAAACACCTTCGTAAGACACCTGATGTTGTTTTTTTTCATTCATTTTTCACCCATTTGCATGTGACAGTGTGTCAACCTACCGCACTCTTGATTGCAGCCTCTATGGACGCTTTGGGCATGTTCTTGCCTCTGCACTGCTCCAGTATGTGGGCTAAGTTTAGATTCATGTCTGGGTTGGATCCACCCTCTGCAAATGAAACCAAAAATTAACCAAGAAAACCCCATAAATGTAATTTAAGTTTCTTTCAGCCAGTTGTTTAATCTCACCTTTCACAGCTATCTTTATCATCATACCAAACTTCATGAACATCCTGCCCCTCGCCTCATCTTTAGGTCCCTTAATGTGTTTCACCTTTGACCACTTGTTGTGTCCGGCACATAAGGCGGAGCACAGCTGCAGCGTCCTGACCGGAGAGCTCATCCACCAGGCCGGCGGGAGGGTCGAGTCCACCGGGGCCGGGAACCTGCCGGAGGTCGCGGCCAGTGTTCGGGGGCGCAGGGTCCGGAGAGCCCTCAGCACCGCCGCCCCCGCCATGCCCTTCACATACACACACAACCCACAAGGTGTTAATACAGTGTTACAGTAACCTGCTGTTCACGTGCGTGTTCAACAGCCGAGCTGTGAGCCTCCGTCTGCAGGTGAGTCCTTTACCTTTACAAAACATTCATTTTCATATCGATAAAGACACAAAACAGCCTCAAGTTTTCTAACTTACAGTCAGAAAGCTCCTGACAGTTGAACAGGTCAGGAAAACACGCAGCAGCCGCTGTCCTTGTTGTGAAACCGGCACTTCCGGGTCGCTATGACGTCAGAAATTGGCCTTTCAAAATAAAAGATCAATCAATGCTTTAGGTTTTCGAATAACATATCCTGTAATATTCGATTTTATAATGAAAGCGTGATATAAGCCCAAATAGCATGTTTTTTTTAAAATATTATGAATATTTTAATTTTAACCATTTGGTTAGAATTTAATTCTTACAGAGCATACTTAAGAAAGACTTGAATCTCTGCTATATATTTACAGGATCACATAGTTAACTTTAACACTGTGAATTTGTCTTGTATTATTCATGTTGAAGTAATCAATAAGCCCTTTTGGACTGTGTAATAATTTCCATAGGTGTTTGTATGTCATTAGTGTCATTTTAACCTGCACAAATGACTAAAACTAAAAAAACACATTATTATTATTATTATTATTATTATTATTATTATTATTATTATTATTATTATTATTATTATGTTGTTGTTGTTGTTGTTGTATTTTTTATTGTCTTTGTAATCTTATTTAAAATTATTTCCAATTTTAGTATCCATAGTAATATAGTATTATCATGTATTTAGTGTGTGCTGTAACTAATTAAAAATATAAAATATTAATATTTAGATGATACTAAAGTAAAGTTACTGTATTAAAACATAAATTAAAAAATAGCTCGAGCAATTATTAAAAGTTTAGGGTGACAAACATTTTTTGTAATTTCATGTCAAATATTCACAAACTGCTCCTCATCTAATAAATATTTTCTCCCATACAGATTTCTGTTTATAAACTAGTCATTTTTATGCACGTGTATGTATTCTCATACACGTCCTTCCTATTGTATCAAACACTCCCCATTCATTGTAAGTTGTATTGAATGAGGAATATGTGTAATAAATCCTGAACCATGGGAACCTAAAATCTCTTCGAGGACCCCTGGGTGTTTCTGGTTGAGATTGGGAACCGCAGCAGAATATCAGCACACAAGTTCAACAGCTGCTCTCAAAAATAACAGCAACACAAGCCAGAATATTGTACATGTTTCCGATATTATCTGTGTATTCGTTATATCTACTAGTGTCAGGGAGGTTAGCACTCGAGATTATAGGTTCCATTTAATTGACTCAAACAGTACGCAGTGTGAGTCTGGTCTGTATCAGTATCCTCCAAAATGTCCCAGTGTGGGAACTGGAAATGTTGGTCTCCTGCCATGTGACCAAAGTCTGTTAAATCATACTGCTTCTATTTATGATGTTGGGATATAATAATAATAGGCCCATGACCCAGTCTCTTGACCTGGATTCAAAAAACAAGAACATACTGAACCTGAACAATATTATGTGGGCTCAAAATATACGTAATTGTCAGAAGGATGGTAAAAGCTAAGACCACTTTGTCTGTGGGGTTAGGAAAAACTGGAAAAAGCAAACAAGCAAACAGATACACAAAGAGGATGGCAGAGACAGATGATAACACCAGAGGAGCACAAAGGGTTAAGTGAGGTGGAAGCCACAGCCAATCAAGGCCAACCCATCTCCGATAGACAACAGTCCAAAGAACTGCAGAAGGAGGAGGTTTCCTCCACAGTGCTCCCCTCTCTCCTCCCAACAGGAACCTTCTCACACTACAGACTGAGAGCCACATGGTCCCTCAAACCTGATCAGTGATGTCCACTGAGCCTCAAGGAGAAGACTGGAGAAAGGAGACATTTTTAAAAGGGATGTCAAAACGCCTCAAAGCTCAAGAAGACCCTAAAAGGCAGGTGAAACAGAAATAAACACTATCTGCTGGTGCAAAAACAAACGGAGCACTGATGGGACACCAGAGAAGAACACTCCTTAACTTTGGGATACGAGTTCCTTCAATACAATCTGAGGAGAAGAAGATGATCTTAATTAAATTAAACGTTAATTAAACGTCCTGTTTAAGTCAACAGTAGAAAAGACGTCATGTTGTCTGCACAGGGAACTGGTGCCTTGGCTCTTTTCCACAGTGTCATAATAGTGACTGCACTGGTAAGTGTACTCTACTTATCCTGAGTATTTGGGTGATTGAGTTATTGATTACGTCATTGATTGAATGGGTTACACAACTATTGTTTTCCTTTCATAGATTTGTTTTACTTTATCAACAACATTATGCACTCTAAGGGCAAAATTGTTTTTTTTGCTTTGCTTTTACTTTTAGTCTCTCAAAATAAACATGAATCTTAGCAAGACTTGAACAGTTTTTATTTTTTTATAATTTGTGCAAACATAAGTTCTAGTGGCTCTTATATGATCGGAATAATAATAATCTTTGGTGAGCATGTGATGTTCAATGAGAAATCACCAACTTAAATAAAATGAACACAGCAGAAAGTAAATTCTCAGTCTCTTAATCCAGTACAAACTTACCAAAGGATGGTTTTTTTGTTCTAAATTTAAACTTTTCACACCGTGGCATCATATCTTACACTATGATATGACACTGAGTCAGAAATAACACTCCCATCCTGCTGCACTTTAGGCCAAATGTAGAAAATTTCATGTATCTGTGACTCTCTTTGATTGTTTCAGTTTTGGACATAATTTATCTCACGCTTTGGGAAACATGCCAGAGTGCTCCTGAGGAATATTGATTTTTCATTTTTATGTATTTGTTTGTATATAGATGTTAAACACAGATGACAGTGAAGCCTCATCGTGGAGAGTGTCAATACAATATCAGAACAAGGTGAAGAAGCTGTGTGGGAGTTAAGACCTACAATTAAAAAAGCCAATTAATTCATCAGGTCTTTATTGTGTTTTCTTTGCAGCTCAAGCCCTTGTTAAAAAGAGCAGTAACTAAATAACTAACTAATAACCAGTGGTGGAAAGTAACATTACACAGTACATTTACTCAAATAACTGACTTAAGTACAATTTTGAGGTACTTTTTCCATTTTCTGCTACTTTATATTTCTACTTCACTACATTTCAGAGAGAAACATTGACTACATTTATTACATAACTTGAGTTTCTAATTATTTTCCAGATTCAGATTATTAACACAAAATACAAACCAACTAATAAATAATGATGTATTATTATATGTTAAGCTACCCAGCAGTCATTAAAATGAGCCCCACCTTTAAAGTGATAAACAAATTAATGCATCAATAATTATAATCCAAAAATATAATATATATAATATTCTGAAAGGGGCCATTCTGCATAATGAGTACTTTTACTTTTGGTACTTTAAGTACATTTTGGTGCTAATACTTTTGTACTTTTACTTAAGTAAAATTTTGAATGCAGGACTTTCACTTGTCACACACTCTGAGTATCTGAGTACTTCTTCCAACATTGCTAATAACAAATTATTAACAACAAAATACCTAATAAATTCTTATTATATTATTATATATTATTATTATATTATGTGTTATGTTATCATAATTGTAAGATATTTTGCAAATTTGTATGTAAAATCTTATGTCCAAATAGGCATTACTTTGAAAGAATTAGGGGATTATAAAGGCAACACACACATACACACACACACACACACACACAAAGAGCAAGTCCCCTCTGAAAATACAGACATGATTTTTTTATAAGGGGCAGGTTTTTGGAGAAAAGCTGTTCAGACAAACACCAGACTTCTCCCTGATTGAGACAAAAACTACAAAACTTTCAGACCACCAAAACTTTCAGCAGCAGCAGTGAAACCAAAACAAGAGGCCTGAATCTCATCAGGAGTCACCTTCGGTCTGCTTTACCTCACAACCCTCCATCAGCTCTGACCCCTTTGACCTTTCGCCCACTGAAGCGCGACCCTCCTGCAGCTCACACTGACCGCCGTCATCTCTTCATCTTCCTCCGGGTCGATCCTGAGTGTTGACCGCTGGCAGACTTACAACCTCCTGCTCAGTCAGCCTGAAAATCACTTTACATGAAGCAGAGGCCTGAGAGAGCAAATTCAATTATGACACCAAGGCAAGGAGATGTCTAAAGCCTAATTGTTTTGCTAACGCTCCCTGTCCGTCAGCAGAAAACCCTCTCGTACGAAGAAAAGTGAATGACTTCACCATATTGACTTGCATGTATTGAATTATGCTGCATGTCTGTATTCATTTTTGAGGAGGTGGAGGACTTTGTTTGAAATAAAAAGTGAAGATCTAATTGTGGCCATCAATAATCGACATGTGCTTGAATGGGATTGTGGACCCAGAAACACACGCACACACACACACACACACACACACACACACACACACATACAGTATATATACACTGTAAGCAGTGTCAACACAGCCAGAGTGTGTTCACAGTCCACTATACAACAACAAGTGGTTTGAGCTGCTCAGTACGTCTGTATTGACTTTGGCCAAGAGTCGCCTCCCAAAACAAATGATTCTGAGTGCTAAAATACTGGAAATACTGTTCACCCATTGGCAGTTTATTTTAATGGCTTATGCCAAGAATGTTATCTCATATCCATCGACATGAATGGTTCCAGCTGGGCTTTAGTCTGTTTAACAAGAGTACAAAGTTTTCTTTAGCTTGTGAGGAAGATGGCTGTACAGATTGCAACTTTTTTCTTTATATATAGTTTTAGTACAGTAGCTCCTACCCTGGCAGTCAGGTCCCTTTCAAAGGGTCACAAGATAAATATGACAGGTTGTGAGATAATTAATGGGCCAGAAAAGAAGTAAAAACTAAGTTCTGGGACACAAATCTGTATACATTTCTGTGGACTTTTCTTTAATCTTTGGACTTTTCTTTCTTTTCACTGCGCCTCGAACAGCTATTTAAATGAAACACTCGGTGAAATCACTCTTTGATGGAACTGCTAAAAACTCATAGACTTCTGAAAGAAGCCCCAACCAGAAACTGGTTTTTAGCCAGCAGCATGGCTCTAGATGTCTGTCCACCACTTTGGTCCTGACTGAAATATATCGGCTAGATTGCCATGAAATTTAGTACAGATATTCATGTTCCCCAGAGGATGAATCCTACTGACTTTAGTGATCTCCTAAAGTTTTGCTTAGTTGTTTGTTTGTTTCTCTGTCTTTGTGCCTTCCTGCCTTATCATCTCTCTCACTGTTCTCCTCTGTCGGGCAAACAATCCTCTTGTGAGTTCTCCAGTTGCTAGTTTTGCTGCTCTGTTGTGAAATGCACCTGGGAACACAGAGCTGCTTGTGTGGACTGGCTCTCACCAGCATGGCTGAGGTCCCGAGGACAAGGCCCCCGTGTGGCCACAGGCAGCCCCGCCGCTGGAAGAAAAAGGGGTTGGCGAGGGATCATCACATACCGCACCCTCACACAACTATTTCACAACACCTGGAGGCAGCACATCAGATCCCTGGGAGTGTTTGCGGTTGACAGATCGCCCCAGTTGGAAAGAGACTTCAAAGAGACTTTTATTAGGAAACTTTTGATATCTGTGGACACCTTAAAAAATAAATAAATGCAACAATGGTAGCTGTGCAGTTGAGCTGAAGTCGCTCTTGAGGCTTGGGCAAATACAAACAACCCCTGCAGATACATTATAGCCAGTTTGTGCTTGGATAAATGAGATCTTTCGTAAAGGATCATCCTTTCAATTACTTTGGCTGCTTTAAACTACAAAGCACGGATACTTTACATCATAGCCAATATGGTATTTTAAAATTTTAGATTTATTTATATTTGCCTTGTAAGAAAATCAAGTAGCAGACTTTGTAATGTCGTTTTAAGAAATAAATGAAAATTAACGGCTAGAAAGTAAAAATACATCCAAAATCTAAAACTACATAGCGAGATGCTCAGCAGAAATGTTACATGTTTTGTAGTTAGGAAGCTAAAACTTGCAAAAACACTTTAATGCATTGCTAAGAGGTTAGCGAACTAGTTCATAGCAGATACATGAGATGATTTATATGTTACAAATCGGGTAATTTGCCTGATTTACCTCCACATTTCTATTTCCTGCCACACACAGTAAGAGAACTTGCTTGTATCCCACATAATATTACATCTCTTGCAAACTTGCCTTAACAATTTGACGTCTCTCATTTATCCACCTGCTACAGGTAGACTCTGATGACGTCATCACACGAGATGAGCAGATCTACGTTCTGATTGGTGCTCACGCCAAGTGTGAAAGGAGCATCCAGGCACAAATGGCCCTGGTTAAAGGTTTGTGTGCTGCTTTTGGTCATTCTATTCATTAAAAGTAGGGACAGGGCGGTGCTCAGTTTCGCTTAGTTATCATGTCATCAACAGGACAAAACAGCTCAAAACACTGAACCTCCTGAAAATATTTTAAAATTAGTTTCTGCAAGGAGAAATGTTGGCCAAAAAGTGTTTAACAAATTGTCTAAAAACTGTACAAAATAGATATTTTTAAAGTTTTTATCACTGAATTGGTTCCATGAGTGTTTTTGGTCATGACATGTGATCTATCTACATAATCAAATTAAAACCTTCGCTTCAGGTAACAAGTCGACACAATATGTTGAATATGCCAACTAGGTAGAAGAATTTTTTTCCCTTTCAAGCTCTCCCTGTTAGGGAAGTATGGTCCTTCAGTAAGAGGTCAGTGAGTGCATGTCCAAATATATAATCAGAAACAGTATTTATTACATCAATTATTTATTTAGGATCAGATATAACACCCAGCCAATATCCTGCTGACTAGTATCTCTGTGATTACAGAGTTGAATTTCGGTGCAGACAATAGTGAGACATTTTTCATTCAGATTATGACGCAGAAGCTGATGATTAGTTGCTTCAGTGGTCTATTTGCAGAGACATTTCATAAGATGGAGCTCCAGTCTGAAAAGAGAGAGGCACAGTGAACAGTTCTGACATACAGTGCAGTAACTCAAATTTAACCATTTTATAATCATCATCATCAAAATAATTTGTCATAAGCATGCATCCTACTGACCTACCAGAGCTCCACACCACCATCCACATTGTTTGTGGTGATTTTGCTGTTTTACTTTAACACTAAAGCTCTGTTGTTGGTTGAAACTCTGCTGGAGATGAGGAGAGGCTGCATGCCGCACTCCTGTCCACAGATATCACACAAAATACTTCAGTATATTGTATAAAATATCAAATTATATATATACCGTGGGAAACTATCAAAGGAAACCTGAGATGTAGGTTCTATTTTCTTCAAGCACAACCATTCAAATATTTTGATTGCTTCGCTAATGTTAATGTAGGCTTCAGAGGTAGAAGTACTGCACCTAAGTACAATTTTGAGGTACTTTACTTGAGTATTTTGTGCTACTTTATGTATCTATCTTATTGTACTTTTACTCCACTACATTTAACTGACAGCTCCTAGTTACATTTCAGATGAAAGTTTTCATCCAATGATGAGCGCATGAGACACGATGCATTATTACAGATTAAACTAC
This sequence comes from Oplegnathus fasciatus, assembly GCA_003416845.1. Taxonomy (NCBI): domain Eukaryota; kingdom Metazoa; phylum Chordata; class Actinopteri; order Centrarchiformes; family Oplegnathidae; genus Oplegnathus; species Oplegnathus fasciatus. The sequence goes on along the minus strand of NTHP01000386.1, from coordinate 521,712 downwards.
AAACAGTATCTAAAATAGTTCAAATAGCTTTACCTTGACTTTTAATAACATTTGAATGCAGGACTTTTACTTGTAATGGAGTATTTTTACATTGTTGTATTGGTACTTCAGTAAATGATCTAAATACTTCTTCCACCACTGGCACAGGTATTGTAGCCTTAATATGCACGGTGCATAAGTATAACACAAAAAAATATCAGATCAGACGTAGTATCAGCAGATAATATCAAAGGATCAGGATAAAAAAAAACCTGACTGGAGCATCCAATCTTGCTATATACAGTATATATATATATATATATATATATATATATATATATATATATATATGTATATATATATATCTTCAAATAGCTAACAGCTGTTCCCCATTATTTCTGAAGAAGGTGACTGCAACCCAGAGTGGGACGGGATCATCTGCTGGCCCCGGAGCAGATCGGGTCAGCTGGTTTCAGTGCTGTGTCCAGAGTACATCTACGACTTTAACCACAGAGGTAGGAGAGCTCAAGAGACGCTAACATGCAGAAATAAATAATTCAGCAGCTTTGTCCCGATGTGTGGTCTAAATGTGGTCTCTGCAAAAGGCTTATGGAGGCATTCAAGAAGCGTCTGACATTTCTGTTGTATCACAGACTGTTGTGGTAATGCTGTGACTGCTCTCCTGTGACCCAGGGCGAGCCTACCGCCAGTGTGACGCATCAGGGAGCTGGGAACAAGTGCCAAGTATCAACCGCACTTGGGCAAACTACACCGAGTGCACCACATACTTGACCTCCAACCACAGGAGGCAAGAAGAGGTACGTTCACATGCGTTTGTCTAGATGTGTGTACAGACAGTGTGTGTTCTCGTGGTTGGTTGAATGTGTGTGTTTGTGCAATTGCATGGATTGGTATAAAAAAGAGAAAAGGTTCAGTTTGTAGATACATTTTCTACAGGAGTGTTTTCTCAGATGCTGGTTAAAGTGGATTTACTGCAACTCTCCATACAGTAATGAAAATATTCTGCCACCTACCAAAGTGTTTCACCTCTAATGTGATGATTGTTGTGCTGGGGACATATTCAATCTTTCTGAATCCTGCCAATGTGTTTTATAAAATATATAGATTTTGCCATATAAAATAATTAAGTTACTGATGTTTGCAGAATAATAAAGCACTGCCATTTAGCCTCAGTCTATTGCATCTCTATGCATCAGCACAGTCTAAGCATGTTTTTGTTTTGCTTCAGAAGGTGTTCGAGAGACTCCATCTCATGTACACTGTTGGCTACTCCATTTCTCTCGCATCGCTGTTGGTGGCAGTCTCCATCCTCTGCTATTTCAAGTAAGAAACAGAAAACTACAAAAACATGAACCATATATCTACCTCAAAAGTATTAGTATTCATAGCCAATTGTCTCCATCTTCAACAATATACCAACGAAAGTATTTGTTCATAAAACTGAGAAAAGATTATTAATAGTAGATTCACAGACCCCTGAAAGAGTCATTAATAATTTGATTATTTTAAGACATGTATGTTCTTTCATTCTAAGATCCCAACATCTCTCTCTCTCTCTCTTTCACACACACACACACACACCTTTCAGGCGTCTCCACTGCACACGCAATTACATCCACATTCACCTCTTCACCTCCTTCATATGTCGGGCAGTCAGCATTTTCGTGAAGGACGCTGTGCTCTACTCCATATCTGACGACAGTAAGGCTGAGCCTGAGTTCACTGCACAGAAGCCCCATATGGTAAACTATGTTTTTTATATTCATTACCATTTATCCATAGTTGTATTTGTCTTCTTTTACATCACATCAAGGTGCTGTATGACAGTCAGCACAGTAATGGGGGTCCACGTTAGGATGTAATACATGCTCATGTTCTTGTATGTTTTGAAATTAAATTTAGATTACGCCAAAAAAGTCTTAGAGATTACTGTATACACAGACCAATGCTTTTTAGAGGAACAGTTTTATATTTCGGGAAATACGTTTATTTGATGAGAAAAATGAAACCACTCTCATGTCTGTACAGTAAATACGTAGCTGGAGTCTGCAGCTGGTTAGCTTAGCTTAGCATAAAGACTGGAAACAGGGGGAAACAGCTAGCCTGACTCTGTCCAAAAGTAACAAAATCTGCCAGCACTTCTAAAGACACTGGTAGGCAAAGGTAAAGTTCTAATTAACATGTCATACCTTGGTTGTTTGCTGTGTAATCTGTACAAAAACTAAATGTGTAAAGACGACAGGAAGCAGTAACTTCCTGGAGTCTCTTCTGGTTGCCAGGCAACTGCACCTGCCCCTGTAAAAGGGCAAATTGTTTTTACTTTTTTTTTCTTTTATGGTTTTGTAAACAAACAAGATTAACGTGCCAAATGTTGAGCTTTAGAGGTGTTTGTAGGCAGATTTTGTTTCCTTTGTACAGAGCCAGGCTAGCTGTTTCCCCCTGTTTCCAGTCTTTATGCTAAGCTAAGCTAACTGGCTGCTGGCTCTAGCTTCATATTTACCGTACCGCTATGAGAATGGTATCAATCTTCTCATCTAACTCTCGGCAAGAAGGCGAATAAGCGTATTCCCCAAAGTGTTGACAACTTATATTACTGTAATTTTTACACAGAGTTAATACACTTTTCAGCATTTCATGGCCTGTTTGAATGCTTCCTTTACATGCTGCTTTGTGTCCTCAGGCCGGCTGTAAAGTTGCTGTTACTTTCTTCCTTTATTTCCTGGCGACCAATCATTACTGGATCCTGGTGGAGGGGTTGTACCTACATAGCCTCATCTTCATGGCCTTCCTGTCTGACAAGAACTACCTATGGGCCCTCACTGTCATCGGCTGGGGTAAGCGGCATCAGACCAAACGCTCATACTCGCCACATATCCAGCTAATAGTGAATTAACAGACTTACAATTTCCCATTTTGTCTCTCTACTCTTTTTAGGCGTTCCAGCTGTGTTTGTGTCCATTTGGGTCAGTGCTCGAGCATCACTGGCAGACACACAGTGAGTCATGTGATGCGTTCACCTGTCTAATATTTACGTGACACCTGTATCACAAATGCTCACTTTAACTCTTCTGTCCCTACTTTCAGATGTTGGGACATCAGCGCAGGAAACCTGAAGTGGATCTATCAAGTTCCCATTCTGGCAGCCATTGTTGTAAGAAAAACGGATTCATCCTTTAATACTATTGAAGAATATTTGATATTTGGGTTGTATATAACCTTACTATACACCTCTGCCCCTGCAGGTGAATTTCCTCCTCTTCATCAACATAATACGAGTACTGGCCTCTAAACTGTGGGAAACAAACACTGGTAAATTGGACCCTCGGCAGCAATACCGGTAATTGTTAATTAAACCTTCCGGAAAGACTGCCTCTAATTGTTTTTTTTCCTCTTAGTTAGATTTAATCACTACATGAATGTTTACACTCTTTATCCGCTCTTTAGGAAGCTGCTCAAGTCCACTTTAGTCCTCATGCCCCTGTTTGGAGTTCACTACATGGTGTTCATGGCTCTTCCCTACACTGAGGTCACCGGGCTGCTGTGGCAGGTGCAAATGCATTATGAAATGTTCTTCAACTCATCCCAGGTCAGAATACACATTTATAACCATTAACTATATAAGCAATAATGTAATGGAAGGGTTAACTCAAACTACTATTATTATTGTTTTTTCTGATAAATTCTGAAAGAATGTGTCAGGGTTGTACATAAATGCAAAGTTTTGCATTTTCTGAACACCTATTTGAATGTTTTTTCACTTTCAAGCTACAAATATTCCCAGAATTGATCATTGTGACATATTTCAATAAATATGAGAATACTTTATACACTTAAAGGAATAGTTCAACATTTTGGGAAATATGCTTGTTCGCTGTCTTGCTGAGAGTTTGATGAGAAGATCAATATAACTCTCACACCAGTCTGTTAAATATGGAGCTACAGCCAAGAGCTGGTTAGCATAGCTTAGCATACAGACCTGAAACTGGGGGAAAAAGCTAAGTTACAATGTGTCGTTTTTACACTTCTTTTTTTTACCAGATGAAATTCATGAGCTTTAGAGTTTTTATTATCTTTGGACAGAGCCAGGCTAGCTGTTTCCCCTTGTTTCCAGTCTTTATGCTAAGCTAAGCTACAGTCTGCTAGCTGTAACTTCATATTTAGCGTACAGACATGAGAATGGTATCAATCTTCTTATCTAACTCTCGGCAAGAAAGCAAACAAGCACATTGTCAAAAAAGTATTGCTTTATTCATTCTTTTAGGAACAGTATACAGTTACTTTTTACATATTTAGATGCAATACATTTACAAAAATGTGATGTACTTTTAACAAAATTTAAATTTCATCTTTCCAGGGCTTTTTTGTGGCATTTATCTACTGTTTCTGCAATGGAGAGGTAATAAAGCTATCATTTACTTTGAAGAGTGATCTTAGATTTACTAAAACGAGACAAACATAACTTTCTGTTTTTTCTCAGGTGCAGGCAGAGGTAAAGAAGGCGTGGTTAAGACGCAGCCTCACACTGGACCTCAAACAGAAAGCCAAGATGACCAGCAGCGGCGGCGGAGGCAGCTGTTACTACGGCGGCATGATGTCACACACCACCACCTACAGTGTCAGCTTGTCTGCCTCCAATCCCAGAGCTCTTTCCTTCGCTGGAGGTGTGGTGGGCTCAGGTGGAGTTTCTGGTGGAGGGTCAGGGGTCAGGCCGCCACGCCACGGCCCTCTCCACCCGCAGTCCAGCCTGCCGGGCTATGTGCCCGGTGATACTGAGACCTCCAACCCCCAACAGGAGCTGGCTGTACGGAAGCCAGGGGGGACAGAGTCTGGTGTTTTTGCCAGGCATGCCAGAGCCAGCAAGGGAAGTCATGACTCCAAAAATCATGGAGCATCTCCAGCCCAAACCCCTGGAGCCGAAGAGCCAGACAGCTCCTTATCCCTGAAAGAGCTGGAGACCATCTTGTGATTGTTTTGTTAAATGTTCAGATGAGAATGAATCTTTCTGGCTTCACCTGACTGGAGTGGTCATCTGTAAACCTCTAAAACTGAAGAAGAAACAAACTAGACATTTCAAGGATTTACTTGTGCTGTGATTGTTTTGCCAACTTCTTCTTTTATGCCAACATGGATGAGGAGTCCTTAAAGTGCTCAGAAAAAGGGACATCTACAATTCTATGACAGCCGGACAAACTCTGTTTGCTGAGGAAGATCATGTGATATGATCGAAAACTCCAGAACAGCTACTGAGCAGACCTTGTGATGAAATTTGTGGTTCTCTGGATATTTCAGTGGATGGGATTTCCATCTCATAAACTTTGAGGGAATAAAAACACATTTTGATTTTGCAAAATGACACAGAAGTCCTTTACCCATTATGACCAAATCAGGATTGTATGCATTGTCACACATAACGTGTATATGAGGGTTTGTATACTATAAACCCAAATCTCAATTTCCTGATGGATTTCTTGTGGAGCTATTTAATTTATGTCAATGTACATGAATTGTACATACATTTTTATATGCTTTTGATGTGAAAGAAATGTAAACAGATAAATGAAGCTAAACCGTCTGTGAAGATATGATACTGCAGAGAATTTAGTTAAGTCAAAGGACAGACCTGGATGTTTAAGCAGGGAGATTTTTTGTGTTATTTGTCTCCCACTTAACATCTTTCCTGTGCTGGATTTTGCAGGCCAGACTGACTGACCCCAGTGTAAACCACACTTACTGTCTATGAATCTGCTGTAGCAATCCTCCCTTTTCCAAATATTGACCTCCATACATATCAGCCACACATTTATAATGGAGGGAGGATTACTCTACCGAGCAAACTGTCCACATTTGATTATTTCTAACAGTCATAAGTGTTCAGACAGCATGTCTAGACAGGTTGGGCTTCTCTCTGCACCTTTGTCAGTGCTCATGTTGTCTACTCAGCCCTATTTATCTGTCTGACAGGACCCTGAGGGCTGATGCACAAACCCTTTTGCCCCTCGCAGGCCAAACCCCAACTCCTTCCTCCGTGTGACCTCTGCCCCGAACGCCCTCACAACACCGTCCAGAATTTCACACACTCCCCTCAGGCCTCGGCTCGGAGCAAGAGGCACCTGAGCTGTTTGTAGACCTCGAGCATGAGTGACAAACCTGCAGCACAAGCCACCAGTATTCACAAGATAAACAGACAGGAAACTCTACCTGTAAATATTTTAGGACTGTTTATGTGTCCAGAAAGAGAGACAACTGTTCTGTGTTTATATTATATGTACAGTGTAAGATAATTTAATAAATATTTTGGGAGTTTAAATAAAGTGAAATAAATTAAACTGAGCTAAACCGAATGGAACTGATTTACTTACAAAATCTACAAAAAAAATGTCTTTCACATTTTTAGATGTGAGGTCAGCAGAGTTGGGAAGGAGATGACCTCTTATATATCATACTGCCTGTACAATGTACCGTAGATTACCACAGGAAAACACCACCTTGACGTAAATATTTATTGCACAATCAAAGTGAAGTTGTGAATTTATTTGCTATTAAGATGGATCAGTGTAGAGCCATGTTAACATGTTTATTATTTAAAGAGGCAGTCCACCGATTTTCCAAAAAATGCCAGTTTACTTGTCATGAGGAGTATTATTCGGTAAAAACAGGTGTATAATGCTTTCTGTGGCTCAGGAGGAATTAAAAACATTTAAAAAATAAGCCTGATGAGGTCATTTGGGTTTAAGACCTGCGTTACAAACTGGAGATGTGGGTTTTGAAAGACGTTCAGGCATTTATGAGGTTGACCTTGCTAGAGACTAAAAGTCAGGATGCCTCTGCTGTTCAATTTTCACCATTCTTTGTCTGTCTCTTGTGGGTCTCAAAGTTTTGGAAGTGCAACACTATGTCAGTGGACTGCCCCTTTAAATAATTAGGGAAGATACTAGATAAGGCTCTGCCCCCTGCTGAAGAAATGAAAACATTGCAAGTTAAAATGTCCTCACTAGTTGTTGCCACAGGAGAAGTCAAATGAAATGGAAGTATTCATGACGCAAAAGCAATAGTGTGTCTGTGGGCATTGTTTTTGAATTTCAGACCATCAAGACCCCATAAACACGGAGGGAGAAGTGGGTAACATGGAAACACGCAATCCTTTTAGACCCATAACACACATGTAGTCAATGTAAGAAATTAAAATAATGCACAATAGATTTAGGTTGATTTAAATATCTTTGTTTTTAGGGGCATTTAATATACATAAAGTAATTATTGTGATACTGAAAAAAAATTAGTTATTTAGTTAGCTATTATTTATTGTGTCATGAACATACAGCCCACATGGACTAAGACACCAAAAACTACAGTTGCAGTGGGGAGACATTTGTCAGACATGAACAAAAGGCCTTGCATTTCATTGCAAACAAAGAACTCCTGTCCAAAGCTCGACACATAAAATCTGCCACAAAAAAGTCCCCTTCCCAAAACACAACTTTTTTATAATTATACAACTAAAAAACTTGTCAGAAATTGATTAAAAGTGTAGCCCATGAATCATCATCACGAGCAATAAAACATGAAATGGGTTTCATCTTCAAGCTCACCTAAATCACATTTTAATAATCACTTTCTGTTCAGAGAAACCAAAACATGACATACTGTTATATCTGCATCTCACATCTGTTTACCTCTGAATCTCATTTTAGATTACACACTACAGCTGAACATTTCACAGCTCTGACATTCAAACATATGGAGCACCAGACACAGATATGCATGAGTGATTGCTCCTCCACCAGGACAAAAAAAACACAACCCCCAACCCCCACCTGACAACGTATGGTGGCAACCAGCTGTCCAGCTCATTAGAGAGGTTGGGGACCAACGTGTCACCATGTGATGACACTTTACAGCTGATTCAGTTCAGTTGGTTCATACAAGACAACCTCTTCTGGTGGCAGGAGGAGGAAAAAGAAGGGAGGGGGGAGAGCGAAGAGGACGCTGATCGGAAATTACAGAAGGAGGAAATGATCCAGCATGATGACTGTGGTGGTGCTGCTGGGTGATGATATCACCCTTATTGTGCCAATTCTCAGACGCTGTTATTGAACAAGATATTTCAGTCACGACATACTTTATAACCACAATGCTTACAAATACAAAAAGGTCTCTGATGGACAAGTACACATGAAGTACATGTAATATAGTTGCATTGTCCCTTGAATAGAAACATAACAGTGCAATATGAAAGGTTTCACTTTTTTTTGCAATAAAGGGATGTATATCCTATTTTTTTTATTTACAACATATAGCCATAGACCATACAGCACCTATTATCTTATATTCAGATATACTATATGATACATATAGAGTAAAAAGGCTGTGTACTTTCCTACATTAAATAAAAACAGCAATCATTGGTAATTTCTGCAACATACTGCAAATTAAAATACGTGTTCCTTTTATTTCCTCTTAAGTAGCTTTGAAAAATCCTCTTATGCCACACTGTCTGACAGTATTATATGTACTATTTCACATTGTTCCAACTCTTTATTGAAGCTACATGATGTTTAACAAGTCTCCATGTTTTTATGGCTGCACCGTGTCATTAAACTGAAATATTCTAGATGTCCTTGTTCATCATTTTATGCACATTTCCCCCAAATTTAGTCTGACATATTTAGTGTCTTTGGGACGTTTACAAGACTTTAAAATAAAGTTCTGTGTGTTTGAATAATGTTTGGCTGCACAGCGTGAGTTTGTGATAACTGAGCAGAAGTTATCCGGTGAATGCACACTGAAGACTAGACAACCGCACACTAAGCTCCAATGATTTTTATCACCGACGTTTTGACCACATTTTGTCTTTCTCAAGCCAAGTTCAGTAGTTACAAGGACCAAGTTCATCACAATCACTGACAGACAGAGAACAAGATCAACATTTCTATCATTATATATCACTATCAAACTATTGTCTCAAAGAGGACAATCTAAAAGTAAGGGCTGCAAAGAAATGCACATAGAAAAGGGCCAGAGTTAAACAATTGATTGATACATAAGATGAAGTACAAACAACATTAAAAGATAAAGATAAAGATAAAAAGTCTATAATACTATACACACATATGTCTGTGCTGATAATAATAAAAATCATTTAGTGTGCGGTTATCTTCTCTTCAATATTTGTAATGACTGATCAATCAGCAATGCATAATAAATATTTAGCACTTGGTTATTAGACCTATTGGATATTTATTAAGCCTATTAGAAATATCTTTCATTTACATCATGATACATAAAAAGTCCTTCTATGCACAATGAAAATGTTAAAGCCATGTTGTGTTCATGTCACTCAAGCCACTGAGGTGACTCGTCATGCTCAGCCTGCATGATGAGAGCTGATCCGGTGGCGTCACAGTGACGTCAAAAAATGGGCGGAGAGAGAGAGAGAGAGAGAGAGAGAGAGAGAGAGAGAGAGAGAGAGAGCACAGATGTAATTCAGTCCTCTGTGTATAAGAGTAATAATAAAAACACACTGCATGTCCCGGTGCATCTGATGTCTGGAGCTGCACGTTCTCCGCCATAAGACGAAGCACCGCCGCCGGCTGTCAGCGGCTCTGATGCGGGCAGCCAGCATCCTCTCTCTGGCATCCAGAAGTGAGTGAGGAGGGCCGGTTGGCCGACAGGGAGGGGTCCTTTGATTTGAGGGCTGCCTCCTCCTGGATGGAGCCCGGCTGTGTGCAGGCAGCGATGGCCATGGGAGATGTCTCGAAGAAAGCGTCGGCTCGGAACGTGGCGGTGGAGCGAAAAAACCTCATCACCGTCTGCAGGTCAGGTTATTGTCAAGCAGGGACTGTGTGTGTGTGTTTAGGTGTGTGTGTGTGTGTTTAAGTGCTCTCATATAAGTGGGGACTTTGATAGGCTGAATGTTGCATTAATCTAAGTGGTCATGTGGTCATATTAGTGTGTTTTATAACAACAAACTGCTGTTTTTATTCTTACCATAAACAATAAATGCACATAAAACATATTTTGACATGCACGCTTACGTCATCCTCATCATAAGTCCTTTTTATGAACTCTGGGCCGACAGTGGGCCTGTACGGACAGGAAGCCTGCATGTGCATTAACGACCTTTCATTAGAAATACTCATTTTCTAACATCGACAACCCACAGACGGACTGGCCTCTCTGTGAGTTTAGCCGTGTCATCTTTGTCAGTGCGATTTATTTGCTCCCCGCTGATGGCGTGGTTGCTATGACGACAACCTTCCTGGGGCAAGGACTAGCTGGCACCCCAGGGGACTCGGGGCAGGGAGGCAGCCTGTACATCAAGTCCTGATTGGACTTTGTGCTGTTCCTGGATAGAGGTTTGCACTTAAATGCCCTTTGACAGAGTTTAGAGAAATAAACATGTAATTAAGTGTACATACACACACTTTAACTCTCATGAATATGTTTGTGAAGGGATTCAGAAAACATGCATTTATTCTCTAACTTGTGTTGAAGCCCCTGATGGTACTGATGAGATGTAAACACCCACAGTTGCAGTTATTTGCAGCAAATTTAAAGCTGCTATAATCAATATTTTTATAATAACAATGGATCAAATCGCTGATGTGAAAGGGGTCACTCGTCCTGATGGCCCCACAGAGAATTATCACCTGGCTCTGCAGATTTATGGCGTCTTTCAGCTCATTGTTTTGGTTTTACAACATGTAACTTTACTGTTTTGGTTCATTCTTACAGCTCTCATTGCGTCGGTTTCTGTCGCAGCAGGCGGCTGTTTTTAGAGACAAAGCTCTTATAACCGACTGTACAACGCCTGCTCAGCACCAAACAGCGGACAGACACAATTAACAACTAGCTGGTGAAGATAGTGGAGCATTTAGCAGCTAAAGAGCCAGATATTTCTCTCAGGAGGTGGTGGAGACCAAAATCAGAGCTAAAAGGAGAGCGAATATTGGACTTACATTCGTCAGGTGACCAGAAACACGACTCCAAATTCATGCTAATATTTCGTATCTGCAGGGCGTGTAAATAAGCAGCTGTTTGCTAACATGTTTGTCATATATTCTTAAAAGGTGATAAATGTCAATGTTTTCACAGCTTGTTTCTGCTGTCCCCAAGTGGCCAAAAAAATCAGTTATTGCAGGCCTCATACATTTTTGATTGGACTTATTAGATGGTAGCACCTGGCTAGTTTTGAAAGAGACGTGGGTATATAATAATAATAATAATAATAATAATAATAATGATTTTTATTCATAGAGTACTTTTCAAGCCATAAGAACAAAGTGCTTTCCAAGATGAGGAAATACAAAACATAAGCAAAATTAGGGACAATTGCAAGAGGTAAAAAATGACACATATGCATATACGTAATGGTAATGAAACATATGCATACATAAACATACACAGAAACAGAAACTGCACTGTAGTGATGGCTTAAATTAGATTTAGGCTTTTTCAAAACAAAGCAAGTGCCACTAAACTTGGCAATAAAATATGCAGACAGTATAAACAAACAACAATCTAATTGAGATTAAATAACATCTTTTCATATGAAGATCACCAGTGTAAGCGCCTGGAAAATCTGCTGCTTGTTCTGCCAAGATTCAAGTCACTGATGTTAAAGTCAAAGTCAAGTGATCTGTTTCATGGCTCTGATTTAAGTCCGCAGACTGGACATGTGGACTCCAGTCACGTGGACTCCACTCACATGTCCAGCCGTACACATTATGTTCTCGTCATGCTGCATGTAGAACACCTATTAAACAAACACCACACGCATACTTTCAGACGTCTGTGCAGGTGAACAAGGCTGCTGCTGAGCCACTGACGAGCTTATCTGGGTCATGTCACGTCCCTGCTGTCTGTAATACAGTGAAAACACAGGGGATTGTGCTGCGTTTTGAGGATAGTAAGCCAATTATTGTCCAGTATCTGGCCACAGTCAGAGCAACTGAATGAGACATTGTTGCCTTTGGAACAATGGGGAGTGAAATCACTTGCCTCAATGGCCTGTGTTAGGATAAGCATTGTCTTGTTATCCGATATGTTTTACTTAAAACTGTTTATACTTTGGCCACTAAAACCCAAACTGTGATTCCAGAGTCAGCCAAACATGAACAATATCTGTGTATGTCTACCAGAGATTCTTTGGTCCATGTGGCCCCCTTCACCCCACAGCATATCTCCGTGTCACTAGACAAATAGCATTTGGCAGGTGTTCTTGCAGCAAACAGACGTACTGAATTATTTAGTCTCCAGGAAAATATTTAGGAGAGGTCATTTCAGGAGAAGGATAATGTCTCCTAAAATACACTTACCACAGAATGGGGGTTTGTGGGGTCTGTGGGTGTATATATTACAGCAGGGGGTCACCCCAGTTGACATTAATTATGCAGGTACATTGTTACACTAGAATCCATATTAGTTATTTTTAAATGTTAAGCCAGACTGAAATACTGTGGATTGCCATGAACTTGGTACAGACAGATTCATGGTGCCCAGAGTGATGAAGCTTTGATGACTTCCTCTCTAGCGCCACCCTGAGGTTGATATTTATGGTTTTAAACGAAATGTCTCAACAACTTTTGAATGGATTGCCATGAAACTGCTGCAGACATGAATGTTCTCCACAGGATGATTTACAATCCCTTCCTCTGACTTTTTAATGTAGCACCATCATCAGGTCAAAATTGAAATTTGTCCAATTTATGACTAAATACCTGCAAAACTAATATTCCCATCAGCCTCAGCTGTACTTGTTTAGTTGCTAATTAGCAAATGTTAGCATGCTAACACATGCTAAACATGACACCTGCTAAACATTAGCATGTTAGCATTGTTGTAGTGAGCAGATATTAGCCTTTAGCTCAAGTACAGCCTCACAGAGCTGCTAACATGGCTGTACACTCCCTTGTTTTCTTAAGAGTTTTACTAGCTACTGTATTACTACTGTAGAAGTCTTCCTTTTCACAGCGATGACGTTACCATAAGGCTCATCACACAAGCTCAGTAGAAAACAAATAAATAAAATTGCAGAACTGAGCTCATCCTGCTGTACACACTTTGTGTTAGCATGGATACCAGGATGACTAGATGACTCGGACTAGTGACCGTCCACCACAATTACCAACTTTTACATTAAACTGCAATTCACATTGAAGTCCATAGGACCTTTGGCAAAATCAGACTGCATGCTGTGATTGGAATAAGAATGAGCTGGTGAATTTATGAACATGTATAAGATTGGGGCCACAACAGTTTGTATCAGGTGTACTTTTACTTCCCCATTTTGTGCCTCAAATTGCATTCATTTGTAATACAGACTTCTTTTATCAAATACTTTTCTCCTGACTATAGCTTCAAACTGTTTATCCTGGGAATTTGGCTGAATTAGTTTTCCAATTTTATTCATGTACTTAAAATGTACTTTATAGGCTACTTTACAGTATGCTTTATAGTGCATCACAAGCGGCCTTACAGCTGTGGATGTATTACATCAGACTAGACCTATCATAAATAAATCATAAATTGAAGCTGTCGAGTAAGAAGTAAATTGACTTGTTGGAGCTTCCTGAAAGCTCTCCATGATCGCCCTCCTCACAGTAAATGGGTGACATCAGGCCTGAGTGTAGAAATGAGAGTCAGCTGGAAATGGATCGTAAAGTGTGACTGTGGCCATAAATCCACATCAACAAACAACCATATGGGATGAACAAAGTCTGTATTTAACAATCTGCGCTCTGATTCACTTGCTTTTTAATCCATTTTACAGCTTTTATTATCATTAACTTTGTGTCACTAAATTCATGATGTTGGCAGGACACAATATGTTCTTTCATGATTAGATCCTTATGGACTTATGTGATTTCTTTTTATCAAGTAAAGATTCCAAAAAGTTTAATTATAGTTTGATCTATGACGTGTTCCTCCCACAGTAAACTGAAACAAAGAAAGCAGTAATCCATTAATCTGTTCCCTGACTAATCGATCCCCATGGTGACTTTATTACTGGCAACCAAACTCTTTGTTTAAAACTTCTCTTTCTCTCCCTCTGTTCCGCACATAGGTTTTCAGTAAAGACGCTGTTAGAGAAATACACAGCCGAGCCCATAGATGATTCATCTGAGGAGTTCATCAATTTCGCAGCCATCCTTGAACACATCCTCAGCCACCGCTTCAAAGGTAATGAACCCACGAGGAATTTGTCTGGGGCAGACTGCATGTTAAAGAAACTCGAAAAGCACTGAACAATCAATGGAATCCGGCATCAAAGCAAAAAAGCGCATTGAAAATGTTCAAATGCTGTTATTGATAATGGATTTTTTGAAGACAATGCAGGTTTCCATACTCATTTGTCAATATTAAAAATTTAAATATCTAAAATAACAAATCAGTATCCAGTGCATCAGTCTATTTTCAATGGCTACAAGGTTTTTTATGGGCTTCTTCCATCAGCAGCACCTGCTCCTTGTTTCTGTGAAGTCTCCAATACTGCAGCTGCACCCAAGACTCCACCCTCTGTTCACTGGAATAAATACACATTATACGTATTGACAGTTCAACATATCAACATAGAAAATGCCTCCAGCAACATTCGTGTTCCACTCTCTCTCTCTAGGCTCGGGCAGCTGGTTTGATGGTCAGAGGAGTTACTGGGACTACATCCGTCTGGCCTGTGCTAAAGTCCCCAACAGCTGCATTAGCAGCATCGAGAGCATGGAGAACATCAGCACCTCACGAGCCAAGGCAAGTCCTTTATACAGTTACAGTAACAATCACAGTAGAAAACTGAAGGAAAACACACCTATTTTAGTAAAGTGGAACAGAAAACACCTCAACTTTTACTATTTTGACTTTTACTCTTACTGTTTAAGGCTTTCCCTGGATTTGGTCTTTCTAATTGATTGCTCTGATTTGAAACACCTGTCCTAGTTAGCATAAACGCCTGTCAGGTGACTGTTGGATTTTATCCTGAAGAAGGCAGTTTGCTGAAATGTCCATCTTCATAAGTTGAAATAAATGGTTGCATCAGAGTTATGAATATGCATCTTTCCCATTATTAGAAGCTGTCTGAAACTGAACTGCAGGGTCCAAAAATTATGTTGAAACAGCTGTACATGAGCATTTTCAGTCTTATAGCAGTGGTGGAGGTGAAAATTGTTGTTGTAAAATATGTATATAATAATAATATTTTTTTTATTGATGTGACCAGGTAAGGTAATTTCTTAACCTTTGGTGTCTCCTTCAGGGGCGAGCCTGGATAAGAGTAGCCCTGATGGAGAAGAGGCTGTCTGAATACATCGCCACTGCTTTGAGGGACAGCAGAACAACCAGGTAAGAGGCCCCACACACCTGACTATACAGTAGTATCGCCCTATCCCTGCTAGAACCGTGTTCCCACCTGGTTGTTTTGGCTCTGTGCTTTAGGAGGTTCTATGCAGAAGGAGCCATCGTGTTAAGAGAGGAAGCCACGGTCCTGACAGGGATGCTCATAGGTCTTGGAGCCATAGATTTTAGGTGAGGAGACTTTTTATTGTGACATTTTATGCATCAAAGTGATCATTTTAGAGGCGTATTTATAGTTTCTGATCTTATTTCTGTGTGGTTTCTCCTCCATAGTTTCTGTCTGAAAGGGGAGGCCCTGGATGGGAAATCTTCTGCCGTGATTGACTACACACCGTACTTGAAATTCACACAAAGGTATGTTCATTGACACTGTATAAAAAATATATAATATAAATACTGGGAATTACAGTACATTTTGAAGATCCAGTTAATGTTTAGACTCTTCAGACATTGTTCCATCCTTTTATTAGATTTTTGCCTCAGGAAAATACTATTTTTGTATCTATGTGGAGATACCATGCTGTCAAGATGCCACAATAACCAGAATAACCCCGTTGTACTGTAGCTATGACTACCTGAGTGATGACGATGATCGACAGAGCGTTGACAGCAGCACAAGTGATGACAGCGTCCCTGAACACCCCTACATCCCGCTGGTCACTGACGAGGAGAGCTGGAGCACAAAGTGTCGCAAGATGGAGCAGAGGTTCAAGATCGTCAATGCTCAAAAGGTGCGCGGCCATCTTATTTTGTTAGAACAGAAGAAATAGTTTGACATTTGGGGGCAAGTTTGTTTTCTTGCCGAAAGTCAGACAAGAAGTTTGATGGTGCTTTCATATCTCATAGCGTTATATGTGAAACTACAGCCAGCTGCTGGTTAGCTTAGCTTAGCACAAAGAGTGGAAACGGGGGGAAACAGCTAGCTAAGTAAGTGTAAATTGACATGTTGTAATTCATGGGGGGTTATGTGCCTAGACTATGTCTTTGCTGGAAATGTCTTACCTTTGGACAGAGCCAAGCTAGCCTTTTCCCTCTGTTTCCAGTCTTTATGCTAAGCTAAGCTAACCAGCTGATGGCTGCAGCTTTGTATTTAATGGACAAATATGAGAGTGGTGTCGATCTTCTTCTTGCTGTGTATTACATTTTCGGGCTAGATGATGAATTAACAGCATCCTGAAAGCTAATTAGATGTATAACATATCTTGTATAAGAGCAAAGTCTTGAGAGTCAACTGGTTCTATCAAAAAGCGTTAGTTACTCTTATGTGTTAAATATATACAATGTAAAGCGTTTTTGTGTTTACTGCATAGGGTTGAGGAAAAGTGGTCATGCCCTAAACTACAACTTCACAAAATCATTTCTGTAACTCACTGAGCATCACAGATGGATGATGTCTAACATGAGTATTTGAGGGTGGATATTTGCTTTCACTCAGTGTGGATGTTGCGTTGTCAGGGTTACCTGGAGGAGCTTGTGCGCTTGCGCGAGTCCCAGCTGAAGAACACAGAAACGGAGAACAAGAAGCTAAAGGCCCGACTGGAGGAGCTACAGAGCCACAGCCAACAGGAGAAGAAGGAACTGGAGGCCATAGTCCTGGAGCTTCAGGAGCAACTGTGAGTGATGCAGACAGAGGCTAGAGTCCAGGTTTCACCCCAGTGTACTGCAGGGCGCTGTGTGTCTATATCAGAGGCCTGGATTTGATTACTTCTTAGTAATGTATCATATCCTCATGTTTGTCAGGACAAGCTTGATCCCATGTGACTCCAACCACCTGGCCAAAAACCTTTCAATCCCTTTGGTCAACCAGTGGCCGAAGCCATACAACAGCCAGGACGATGTCAAGCTGTTCCGCAGGTTCGACTGGGTGTCTGTCTCCTTCCATAACTGAGCTTATATACAGCACGAGTCCTTTAACTGTTTCGTATTATAGATTATTTTTGTCTCATTCACACCCTGTTATATTGTCAACAAGCGATTGCCATAGACGAAGATAATTCTGTTATATCCACAAGGTTGTGGCGTGCAATACGGCTAATTCCTGCTTTTAATTTTATGTATACATACATTATATACATGTACAATATATAACAGTACATGTGCTACTCGTACATATATCATGTTACGCAAAGCTCATATTGTGTATATATATATGCCTACATACAAAACATTTGCATTTTTTAATCTAATATCTGTTCATAATATTAGATTAAAAAATAATAATAATATTTGGCCCACTGTTTATCAACACATCTTTTAACTGAAGCGATCACAAAACAGAAACTGTAAATATGACAGGACACAAATGAATTGTGAGATAGAGTATGATAGGCAGATACATTAGTACAGTGAATAACAAAAAAGCAGTTGAAGTTATTAAAAAGTTATGAATTCATAATTTAAAGAAAATAATAAATTGGAAATTGATTGAACTTTTTACAGTGCATCATTGAAATTCAGTTTTAATTAGTTCATAATAGGAATTTAAACATAGCAACCACAGCTGCAACTAACTCATTTTCATTATCAGTTAATCTGCAGATAAATTACTCAGTTAATCATTTTGTCTATAAAATGTTGGAAAACAATAAAAAAATGCCCTTTATATAATTACCTAGAGTCCAAGATGATGTCTTACATG
>NTHP01000386.1:491342-503623 GCA_003416845.1 Oplegnathus fasciatus | reverse complement strand
CCCATAAATTTTCAGTCAATCGACTAATCAAATGTCTTCAAATGTCTATAATTTTTCAGGTGGCATATGCCAGGGTCCATAACAACACATACTAAAACAACAGAAATATACTGTATGTTTAACTACTAATATACTAAAAATAATCAACTCTGGGAATTTAATACATGCCACGTTTTTTTGTTTTTTTTTCCAGCTACAACCAGTGAAAAAGCACAAACAATTTTCAGGCCTGTCTGTATTGTTGACCCTAACCCTTTACTCCTGTTGACCCGTAGGAGGAGTTTCCCCAGCACAGAGCTGCTGTCAGTGGAGATCAGCCTGGATTCAGACTCTCAGAGGACGGAGGGGAAACAGAATGGAGGAGCCTGGTGCACAGGTACCAAATGGTACTCTCCTAAGATAATAACTGAGTAAACATACATACGCACTTGACTCGACCCTTCCTTTGTATGTCTGTTCCACCCCTCCAGAAAAGGACTACACCCCCTCCATGATGGGCCTGTGTGGGTCCTTGGCCTCCCTCCCGAGCTGCAAGTCTCTGGCTAGCCTCAAGTCCAGTGAGTGCCTGGTCAACATCAGCACAGAGAACAGTCCTGCCCTCTCTCCCAGCTAGGGGGCGCCAAAGAAACACTGCCGACCACTTAACAGACACTGAGACAATTCAACATGAATACAAAAAGACTACTTTTTGGTAGGCGGACAAATGCTCTCTTTCGTGGCCCTTTCTTGAGTCCCTTTACCTTTACGCTCTGAGCCCAGAACTCTCTCAACTTACACCTTTTAAGCGTTTGTGAAAGAGTAGCCTCCCTGTGTGGGACTGTCCAACAAAGATGCAGGAATAGCTGCTGTACTGCCTGACGGCCTCCTTCAGTTTCACTGTCCTTAAATGTCTTGACATGATTAAGCCTCCTGAAATGCAAACAACCGGTTCAAGTTTGACCTCTCTTACGCCACGATGCTTGATTCTGTGCAATTACAGCCATGTACCTGTACTGGTCACATTCATCAAAACTCACTGTAGGGTTGTTCTGTGTGTGCTTGTCCATTTGTCTGTGTCTGTCAGTGTATCTTATTCTGCCTCTTGCATAATACTGGCAGTGCAGGGTGGATGAGCTGTTATAACCTTTTAGGGATACACTATTATAAGAGAGATAAAAAAGAGAGGCTTGTAATGTGCTGAGTTAAAGAGGACAGATGATTTTATGATGAAGATTATTTAAAAATTAACAGATGCAGCTTCATGATATTAGGATCAATGACAGTTTAGGCCTTATTCAATCATACGGTAGGTTAGATACAGATTTTATGTTGTGACATAAAAGACCTGTCAGGTTACCAAGGTTTGCAGAGCCACTACAATGTGAGCATAAGAAAAACAGACATAATATCTATTGCATACAAATGCAAAGTGCATTGTGACTATGCAGAATGAATGTTTTCATTGTCTTTTTCTACAAACCTGGCTTGATAGAGTAGTTTGAGCAGGAGAGAAATAGTGAATGTGCAACGTGCGTATGTGTCATTTGGTTTTTTGCCCTCATTTTTGTTTTCTTATGATCTGCTCTTTTTATATTATAATTAATTTCATGACATACTTACTTTTATCATTTACCATCATGTAAATTGCAATCTCATGCAGTGTTGTTGAGAGTTGGGATACATTGTGTTATTTAAAATTGCAATAAAACTGCCTTTTTTGGAAACATTAAATGCTGGTATGCAATGGATGTGTGTTTTTGGGGTTTTTCGCTTTAGAGATGTCTGTCAGTCGGTCCACCACTTTGGTCCAGACTGAAATATTTCAACAACTATTGGATGGATGGATGGATGTTCCCCAGATAATATATTATACTGACTTCGGTGATCCCCTGACTTTTCCAATACCATCGTTGACATCTTCAATTTGTCCAATACTTTGGTTTAACTTTATGTCCAAAACACCTGCAAAACTAATGGCATTCCCATCAGCCTCAGCTCTATTTAGTGTTTACTGCTAATTAGCAAATGTTAACATGCTAACATGCTAAACTTAGTTGGTGAAAATGGTAAACATTACCTGCTAAACATCAGCATGTTAGCATTCACTGTGAGCATGTTAGCATTTAGCTCAAAGCACCGCTGTCCCCACTACAGCCTCACAGAGATGCTAGCGTGGCTGCAGACTCTTAGTCTTGTTTAGCTATGCTAGCGGCAGCATGACTAGTGATGGCAATGTTGAACCATTTTGGTCCTCACAGAAATATCTCAACAGCTAGACGGATGGATTGCCATGAAATTTTGTACTGACATTCATTGTCTCCAGAGGATAAATCCTAATGACTTTGGTGATCCCCTGACTTTTCCTGTAGCGCCACTAGCAGGTCAAACGTTTCACTTATCCAGTGAAATATCACAACATCTACAAGATGGATTGGCATAAAACTTTGTACACACATTCATGGTTCCCAGACGATGTATCCTACAGACTTTAATGATCCCAGGACTTTTCCTATAGCGCCACCATGAGGTTGAGAATTTGTCCAGCCCTTTGGTTTATGTTCAAATACCACCATTAATAACATTTCCATCAGCCTCAGCTGTACTTTGTGTTTAGTGTTATTTGGCAAATGTTAGCATGCTAACATGCTAAACTAAGATGGAAAACACTGTAAACATTTTACCTGCCAAACATCCGCATGTTAGCATTGTCGTTGTTAGCATGATGATAGCATTTAGCTCAAAGCACTGCTGTTTAACTATAAGTGTAGCCTCACAGAGCTGCTAGCGTGGCTGTAGACTCTTGTTCATGCACATGTTGTCCATGAATTGCCTCCACATTTACATTCAACTGCATCCTTTTTCTACAGGTCATGTTGCCATTTGGCCCCTCACAAACTGTTACCTGAATTCATTTACAACCTGATTGGAAAAATCCGACACAAAAACAGGGGAGAAAAATAAAATTCTTCTAAATGAATAAATGACATCGCAGAAATTTCATTTACTGTAGACGTCCAAGAAAGCCAACACACGCTCTTTCCTCCTTGTGCCTCGGTCACTTTTTGTTTTCATGTCTCCCTTTGTTAACTTTGTGAAGCATGACATCGTCTCCCTTCAAATGGGTTTGAAATGGCTCACGCGAGGTCATAGGTTAGGATCATTCATTCATTAACACAGACAAATACACAGAGCTAAACAAACAGCAGCTGAAGGTCCTTTGGTAGACGTTGGAAATGCATTATGTAGGAGACACATTCCAGATCGACATACTGTCCAATTAACCGCCTGGCTGTAAAATGAATGGATGCCGGAGGGTTGTGAAAAGTTGGGTTTAGTTATCTGGCTTTGTCTTTGGCTGTTTTGTGAAAGTGACATCAATTGTTGGGTGGAGTTGCATTAGATAGATGAGCAGGCTGCCGGACACATGGTTCAGCACTTCACCCCTCTGTGATAAAGCACATTCACTCCCATTCTGGTGTGCCAGACACACGAGCGTGTTATCTAAGCGTGGAGGGCCGAGGTCTCGTGTAACTGAGTGCACATTTAGGGCCAGTTTGGTTTGGATGAGGGGGCACTGGGAGCCTTTAGCACTGGTCTAGGATCTGCCCCTAAAAAAGCATGCCATGTTATCTCTACCCCCGTCTCTTGTCCCACCATTGGCACTCCCTTTTACACAGAGTCAGGACATTTATCTCCCACAATGCACACTGTCTCGCACATGCACACACACCACCCAAAACCACTTCACAGTCCACCCAGATGGTGCACACACACCCAGCTGATTTAATAGTATGATGAAATAATTAGCCTACAAATGAATGAATGAATGAATGAAAACAGAGGATTTTGTACATTGTAGCCCATTTACTACAGATCATATATACTTTACATCACAGCTAACTGTTCGGCAAACCATACTACAGTGAAACTTGATTGTATTTTACTCTTGAAACTTACTTTGGCTGTGTGATCCATCACAGTGAACATCAAGTCTGCATTCATTTTTGTCAAATCACATTATTGGTATGAGGTAATGCAGTGCGGACTTTTTAAAATCAATCTGCTCTTACATTGCATCACCATTGTAACACTAACTAAAATGAATGTGGACTTGATGCTCACTGGGATGGATTACACAAATCAATCAAGTTGTGAATATAGAGACCAGTGCTTGTACCACGAAAAGGTAGAAAAACACATGCAAAGAAAATCTCAAATTGTATAGCATGCATTTCAAAATGGTCAACAAAACTGCAAAGGTGGAGAAAGTCCTCAGATCTTGTACTTAAGTAAAAGTATTAATACCACAGTGTAGAAATACTCTGTTACAAGTAAAAGTTCTGCATTCAAAATGTTACTTAAGTAAAAGTACAAAAGTATTAGCATCAAAATATACTTAAAGTGCCAAAAGTAAAAGTACTGGTGATGCAGAATGGCTCTTTTCAGAATAGTAAATATTATATTATTGAATTATAATTATTGTTGCACTAATGTGTACATCACTTTAATGTTGCAGCTGATAAAGATGAAACAAATTTCAACTAGGTTATATACTTTATCTGCTGGGTAGCTTAATTTCCCCCCAGGGATCAATAAAGTTTTATCTTAATCTATAATATTACATCATAATTTATTTGTTGATTATATTTTGCATTATTAATCTGAATCCTCAAAGTGAGTAATGTTATCAAATAAATGTAGTGGAGCAAAAAGTACAATATTTGCCTCTGAAATGTAGTTGAATGGAAGTATAAAGTACTTACTTTCCACCACTGCAAAAATGTAACATGATAAAAAGCTAAAACTCGCAAACACACTGGGATGTCTCTTTAAAAACATGGGCAGCAGGGGCAAGATACATCAGAGTACATTTAAAATGGTGAACTATCAGTAGCTTCATTCATTAATGAAGTTTTAAAAAGTAGTCCATGTATTTTCAATATCGCAGTAAATAGTCATAACTGTCAATTCTCATACTTAAAACGCTTAAATGTTGCATTTTAACACGAATTTAACGGCGAAAATCAGTTAATATGAGATATGAATTGGAGGCGGTGACAGCACACTTCATTGTCCAATGTTTGACGGATTGATGGCGGATTGTCCAATAGGATTGAAGTCGGAGGCTCCACCAGCCAATCAAAAGTGAGCCCCAGAGCCGGGCCCGCCCCCCTATATAATTAAATCCACACCAGCGTGGTGGTGGAAGTGTTTGGAGTTTGCGTTGAAACAAGAACACGGAGGGGGCAAAAAAAAATAACTGTGAGCACCCCGCAGCTCTCTGGGGCCACCAAAACACGCTCCAGCCCGACAAACTATCATGAAGTACACCTGTAGGTTTGCTCAGAAGACGTCGGAGTTGACGTTAAAGTGACTTTTTTTTGAAAACTGGAGCTGCTTCCTTGTTCGACAGCGGAGTGAAATATCTCAACATCCTCACAAAGAAACTTTGCTTGCTAGGCTGCTAACTCGCACCACACAAGCCAGACAACAAAAAAAAGTATGATCCCGGCTGAAAACTTGATCTGAAGCTGTTTTTAACGTCTCATCTGTCGAGCTAAGTGCTGTTGGTAGTTGTATTTGCTTAGAAATGGTTTTCTGTGTGACTCAGGACTGGTTTTTGTAACGGTTTTGAGTAGTTATCTTCACCAGTGGAGGAAGGGTTGCAGCTGGTTAACGCAGCCAGTGTTTCCACACAGCGCCCCCAGATCTCCACCAGGCAGGACAACCCACCGCTGTTTTCAGCTAAGTTAGGAGCCAAGTGGTCCCTGACTTGTTGCTGGAAAGATGTCTGGCCGAAGTGGAGCCGGACAGATCCGGGGAGCTACTCTGGGTCCACAGCCCCTCAAGGCTACTATTCCCTACCAGCTGGCCAGCAAGCCTCGACCCCACCGGAGAGATGGAAAGTCAGGTATGAACACCTGTCAGACTATATGGATCACATAGTTCTGTCCCTGGATGCATGTGTGTAGGCTTAAATGTGATGTCATGATAGAAAATGTGCATGTGGACTATTTAAATGCAGCCTTACATGGTGTCACACCAGCTGAGTTTGCTAGTAAACTGCTTGATTATTTATTAACTACTAATTTGGACCTGTGATTAGGAAACATGCAGCTTATAATGATCAATGATGTCAAAAAGGAGAAGCATCTCTGTGTAACAACTTCCAAATTAAGGTTTTCAACTGACACCAATCTACTATTCATTCATTGTTAAAGGGGTGTATTGTCTTCTATGTACATTTAGCTGTGGGTATATTAGAGGTATTAATATATCATACTGACAATGGAATTTCAATAATAAAACAATAAAATAGACTTAATATAAATAATTTAACAATATTTTATAGGAATATATTAATATGGATTATACCTCCTAGTAGCTGTTACTGTATAGATATGTTTATAGCTGCCACAAATGCTTATTTTCATTATTGATTCATCTGGTAAATATCAGAAAATAGAAGTTCAAGGTGACATCTTCAGATTACTAGTTCTAAGCCCAAAGATATGTACATACATATCAGAAAAATAAAACAGGAAATCTAAACATTCGAGAGGCTGGAACCAGTTCATTTTTGGCATTTTTTCCTCAAAGAAATTGCTTAAATGATTAACCAGTTATCAGATTTGTTGCAGGTGAATTCTATGTCGATCTTCTAATCAATTAATCCACATGATTTCAGCGCTGGGTGTTGTTAATAATGACAAAGTAGCTTTAAGCTTGCTTACTGCAACTACATTTTGATGCATGAGTTGTTAAGCTGAGTGCTTTATAACATATCTATGTCGTTTCTGATATGTAGGTGAAAATAATGGTTTATTAAGTCTAATATAAGAGTACACAGTTATGATGCACTCAGAAACAATTCTGCCACCACCTGATGCAAACAAAGAAATAATTATAATCTGAATCTGTTGCTGCATGTTGAATAAAAAGTTGTGTGCGTCTGACAGCTGGAAAGGCCAAACTGCACCAGCTGAGCTCGGGCATGAGGCGGACGATGTCTCTCGATGCCATCATCGGGCCGTACCTGCAGGGACACTGGCCGAAAGAACAAGAGGGCCAAAGCAGCCTGTCTCGCAAGGACAAATCCACCCAGGTCAGCTCCGGATGAAGAACGTTCCTTCCTGTTTTTGTCAGAAAGAAATGAATGAAATATTATTGTTTTTATTTTATTTTGTAAATCGTTCACGTGTCTGTGCTGGGGTGTTTTTGTGGGGCAGATGGGGTCATGTTAGAAGATTAGTTTGCAGTTTTTGCAGAGAAAGAAGTTGCTAGGAGACAGACGGAGGGAGGGTGGGGTGGNNGGGGGGAAGTGTCCGGTGCTTGCATAGCTATTACAGAGTGAGAACCACAGCCATGAGAACAGTCCCTGAAGTCAGCTGATGAGGCCGTTTTGGCTGCACCCATCCTCTCTGCTCTGTGTGCAGGCACTTGCCACTGCTCTTTGGTTTCCCACATCCTCCCCCTTCTTTGTTTTTCAGTTTCTCCTGCTCTTTCGCTCTTCTACAAGTGCGAAGAGAGTCTGTGGGTGTGGATGGTGTGATGTGGCTGCAGATCAGCCTTTGAGCATGAACAGCGTTGCTTAAGTGTGCAACTTTTGGTAAAATACGTGTGAAGTCCTGATGTAACACATAACAGTTTCCAGTCTAATATTTTTCACGTGATCACAAGGGAGGGTCAGGCTGGAACTTTAATATATACGCTTAATTATTAGTCGCTTGTGATCTTATTTGACAAGTCTTATGGTTGCTTTCTTCCTCCCCAGACCCCAGACTCATGGTCAGATGAATCCCAAAGCAGGAGAGGCAGCAGCAGCAGCCACAAGCGATCGGCGTCATGGGGCAGCGCTGAGCATCTGCGAGAGGTGAATCTCTGCCTGTATTGCTCAACATATGTGTGTGTGTGTGTGTTTGTAACCACCAGGTTTGCTAAACTGGGCGTTTTTGTGTTTTTGTATCAAAGAGGGCAAGCTCTTTAAAAAGGCCTGACTCAATTATTTTGCCAGCATTGAGTAACAGGAGACCAAATGATCTCATTTGCAGAGAAACTTCCCTTTTTGGCAGGTTTCACCGGAGCTTCACTCCTCCCTCATCGTGTCTTTTTATCTGAGCAGTCTCATCATCAGATTATCACGCCTCAAAATGTGTACAACACGCCTTTGAAGGGACCTCGCCGTAAAGCGTGTGACATTTCTAAGATTAAAGGACTTCCTCTGTGTGTTTTGTGTGTGCTGGCTTATTGACTGACAATAACCTTTGTTCATTGCAGATTACTAAACTAAAACAACAGCTGCAGCAGCGCAGCAAACCTGCAGCCTCGGGGGGACATGACAAAGACCGCCAGCGTGGCTATCCTCAGGGGAGCTGCAGCCTAGGAACTACTCAGGTACCTTAGCATCATCACCACACATAAACACACAACACTGCTTACTTCATGCATGCATGTGTGTGTGCGCGTGTGTAAATTTTTTACAGGCAAAGATGACAAAGACAACAGAAAAAATATTTTTTTTATCAGTGCTCTCTGGCTCCAGACAAGCATCACTGATTACATGCATCACAGTGAAATAAACGCTGCGGCTCATCGCAGGAAGTGAATGAACTAAAACACTGAAGCAACAGGAAGACCACTACATCAGGGTTGCTTCTGCTTTTCCGAACGAAATGCGTAGTTCTGCTTTTCAGCACAGCTGGTCTGCACTGTCGTGTTACGTGGTGCCACACTCCACTGGGCTGAGGCGGTTTCAGACCGCAACAGTGTGGCGACATGACAAACAAATGAGACCTGATTTGTACCTGAAAATGTTAATAAGATTTTAAGAAGGACCAACACCCTTCCCATTTTTGGTAGTCATTGTGAAACTAACGTCTCAAACATGTGTTGCTTTAGCACTTAACTCTTAAGAAACTGCATGAGAGTGCTTCAAATTTAGATTTCATTCTAACAACAATCAACTTTATTTATATATCACTCCTCATACAAAGATTGTAGCTGACAGTGCTTCACAATAAGAGGAAAACTGACGTGAGAACTGTAACAACAAGTGTCTGATTTGTTTCCAGTTGCTTCTCAAGAGTAATGCAGCCTAAATTCCATTTAACTTGTTTTCGTGCCCTCAGACTCAGCCAATTCCCATCCCCCTCGCTCCCCTGTCTACACTGGTCCCTCGACTGCGCTGCAGCGTGGAGGGCCTCAACCAGGAGCTGGAAGGCATGTTCATCTGCCAGCCACCGCATCCTCAGCTCAGGGTAACTGTCGTCCACCCTCCACGCAGCATACACATGTGAAAAGAGTTGTTTCACTGTTTTGTTTTTTGAGATTCCTGAAAAGTAGCACTTAATATGATGGCGGCTGACATTATTAACATGGGGTGAACACGATTGCTTCCTGTCTCGTCAGCTCCTTGAGGTTCCAGACGGTCACCGGGCTCCAGTCCCTCCGCAGAGCTGCAGCAGTGGATCTCAGAGTGACCCCGCCACCACACCCCTGTCTTCATCTTCCTCTTCCTCCTCACCCAGCCCCCCTCCTACCTACATCTCCACCTCCCCACCTATCTCTGAAGATGCATCTCTGGATCTGCACCAAGGTTAGTTACTAAGTATAATGTGTCAATGGATCCAAATTTCATGGTAGTTTAAGTTTGTCAAAAAGTATTACATATGCAAAATGAGCTTTGTCCACAATGTCCTTTTTACAGTGCATTTGTACTGTCTGAGTAAATCATGTGCCTCTGATCATGTACGTGGAAGTTCCTGTTTTAAGCCCAGTGTCAATACATACCTTTTAAAAGGTAGATTAGTATTAAAATAGAGAATTAGCAGAAGACAAAAGTGAACTGCTGTGTGAAATTCACACCTGTTGCAGCCACTCAAGACATGGCCTCAAATCAGAAAACCACTCAGACACAACCTAAAATCAGAAAACCACTTACTGCACGCTCATGTGTTTGACACACGTACATGCTTGCATTCAACACAGATGTTAAACTCAACATCATAATACTGTCACAACTAAACAGGAGACTGGTAGTTCTAAGCCCCGGCCATTTAGCAACATATGAAATATTCAGGCACAGGCTTATTTGTCCAGAGTTAATAGGAATTACGCTACTTTTATCCTGTTTTCCTTTTCTACAGCTCACTTACAATAATCGCACACATAATTAGCCGGAATAAGACACATTTTCTGAGGTATATTTTCTTCAAAGAGACCTTGATGCCAGAATTAGAATATCTGTGTTTACATTGCCTCCCATCTTATTGGCGTAATAGTAGCAGATGCTTTATCAGTTGCTGCAGAAGATGATACATCTTCCAGACATTTACCATCATTTTATTTTGCTTTAATTAAGCAAAGGTAATTTTTTTTTTTCCCCATGGGGATCAGTACTTGAATACTAAAGTCTCATCCTGTGCACACTTCACTGTCCCTTTTTCACAAGTTGACAAAAAGCAAAACCACAAGTTACAAACTCTGCTTGTGTGTGCTAATATTTGATTATCAAGCCAAGCGTCTAACCACATACAATATAGTTCATGATGATGGTAGTCTACCTGTACAGTCTGCTAAACTATAAGGATTGCATCTTAATTATCTTGTGATACACTTGCTGCAGTCACCGGTGCTTAACAACCAAGAGAAGCTTTTCTGGCTTACCAAGTGAAAAATCTGAAAATACTTTATATGTGCGTGCTTATTATGTGTACTAACACTTTAACCATTTAAATATCGACTGTAGTATAGTATGTGCTAGGTCCTTGATTCCCCATTTTAATGCTCAAAAACTATAGTTTACTATATTAATACTAAAATGTATTTAGCTTCCACAGGAATTTAGATGAACAAAACTAATTTATTTCATACATTGAGAAATGTGCGCACAAATCTGAAATCTGAAAAC
Organism: Oplegnathus fasciatus; assembly: GCA_003416845.1. Lineage (NCBI taxonomy): Eukaryota > Metazoa > Chordata > Actinopteri > Centrarchiformes > Oplegnathidae > Oplegnathus > Oplegnathus fasciatus. The sequence continues at coordinate 492,735 of NTHP01000386.1, read as the reverse complement.
TGTCCTGTGAAATTTTGCTCATAGAATCTTTGATTATATTTTATCCCCTCTTGTTTCCAGGTTTGATAGACAGCGCAGAGATGTGCCTCCTGTCTCCGCTTTCCTCTCAGAATGAGGCCGACCTCTCGCTGCCCCTGCCGATGTCGTCCTCCCCAGGACCCAACAAAAGTTGCTGCTTCCAGAGAGAGCCTCCGGAGGGCTGCGAAAAGGTCCGAGTCTGGGAGGAAACCAGGTACGTTCTCTCTCATGTTTGCTCTGAACCACACCGACGGTAGTCACCAGGTTGAAGGAGCTGTTAAGAGTACACCACCGATTAGGCATTGCACTGCGATAACATTGTTGAACTCGTGTGTAGACCTTGTGCCTACATTACCCACAATGCAACATGACCGCCGACAGTTAGGTAACAGATTTGGGTGTGTTATGCTGGTAGTAGCTAATGTAGTCTCAAGCAGCCATCCTCAGGCGGAGATGAGGAGTGGGCTCCAGAGGTCTGGTAAACTCACTTCTTTCTAACTCCACACCCCCAGATTTTTTTCATTTTCAAAACTTGTAGTCTTCAGACACAACCGACACTGACTCAAGTGACATCGCTTGAAGCAATTTATCATTTCTTCTTGCAGCTCACTCTGGAGCCACAAAAGACTGCACAACGTTTTTTCACACATGCAGTTGCACTCCCTGCAGCCTGTTAACAGACTTTCATGGGTAAAATCAGCGGAGTTCCCCTTTAACTAGATTTCTTAGCTAGTCTGTTATTATTTGGATATTTTTCTTACCTCTCCATCTAATAAAGGGCTCTTTGAATGACGTGAGTGTTTGAAGCCTGTTTAATTGGACAAATGTAGTGTATCAATTCAAACTGAGTCAGTGTGTGGCTGCCCTCTGGTGGTGATTTCCTGTGTCCTCACCATTTACCCTTGATTTATACCATATACCATATACCATAGACATTTAATCAATGCGCTAGAACAGGTTTGGTTATTAGGCATTAAAAACATCCTTTTTAGTCAACAACTTTTGATAAGTTACACATCTAAAACAAATTCCCTAAACTTACAGAATGGTCACAATTTAAGCTTGTTAAAATTAAACCCTGATTACAAACAGAACTGGATAAAATTAAAGGAATTTAGTAGGGTGAATGAGAATATTCACAGGCTTAGTAGGGTGTAGTATATATGTACTCTTCCTAAGTTCTTGCCCCCACCTCAACCCTGCCAAATTACTTCCTGTTTTAAGTCCTTCCTTCTATTTTACTCAACCTTTATGTCGTCATATGAAATCAGGGTGCAATACTTCTTGCTGCAGTTGTAATTAACTGCTTGTGTCATGATTTTTTCCTTGTTAGTCTGTTACTTGTAATGTCTTAGAATCTTAGGTAGAATAAAGC
>NTHP01000386.1:466825-484455 GCA_003416845.1 Oplegnathus fasciatus | reverse complement strand
AAAGGTTCGTATCATTGGTTTGCTGTCAAATCTCACCTCCTGGCTCAGTATAAATGTCACATTTTCTCTTAAGGATTTTTTTTCTCATTTAAGTCTTCTTGTGTGTACAGATTCTTAGAAAAATGCTGCAACACACTTTGTGACACTGTCCTTTCAAAACCATTGAGAAAGGTTAATATTTAACCTTTTCATGGACAAAACAGAACTTTCTTTTCAAATTGAAAATTTGTTTGTATCTGCCCATGTCTTAATGATTTTTACCATAGGTACATTTATCTTATTCACCCATAATCTATTCCATCTCATTTTTATATGGTAATTATTATTTTAATTATATTTTCCACCTCTTAACAACAATTTCCTCTAGTTGTAGCTGTTATTCCTTTTTATGACCAGCAGAGTGTGCTCTTACACTAACAAAATTGAAATATTCTGACAAGAAATACAACTATCCTGCAGGGATTGCAGGGATGGAAACATTTTTTTATTTGATGAATCTTATTATTTTGGCAGGTTTTATAAACACATGTGCAAAAGGATAAAATAAATTCTAAGTACTGTGGCTTTCAAAATACATTTAGATCATCTCAAAATCACCATCAAGCAATCATGTATTTGTTTTTTCTGTATGTCCAAGAAGAAACTGCTGATTCTCCACATGCTTGGGTCATATCGAAAAAAACTCGAAGAGGTCGATAACTGATTTATTAAGTAAATTTCTGAATGCAGAACTTGTAACAGAGTATTTCTACATTGTAGTATTGCTACTTGTACTTAAGTAGAAGACCTGAGTACTTTTTTCACCTCTGATTTTAAATGTTATTCAAGAAAAAGAACAAAAGTATTAGCAACATGTATTAATTGATTTATATTTTGTATTAATAATCTGCATCTTCAAAGTAACTAAAGTTATTAATGAAGTGGAGTAAAAAGTACAATATTTGCCTCTGAAATGTAGTGGAGTAAAGTATAAAGTAGTATGAAATGGAAATACTCAAGTAAAGTACCTGAAAATTGTACTTAAGTACAGTACTTGAGTAAATGGATCTATTATTTAAAATATATTTTCATATTTCCACCAAACACTGAACTCCTTGTTGTCTCTGGAGCCTCCAGTTGGGGGCGATAACGCTCTGCTTGGTGGCAAACCGCCATTTAATTAAAAGAGACGAAGAAGAACATCGTCTTCTCGCGCGACTTCACTTAAAAATAACGCGGGACGGTGTGAGAAATGAATCCGTTGAAACAGACATTAGACAGTCAACAGAGGGTAAATGATGTTTAACTAGATAAAACCTGTAATAAATGACACTGTCCTCACTTCAGTTCTGTTTGTTGGACTCGTTAAAATCGCGTTATTTATAAAAAACCCGCAGCTTAACACGGTTGAAGCTGCTGTTTACGGTTCGCAGACGTTTGTTAGCTACAGCTGACTGTGTCAGTTAGCTAAATGGATCCTACGGAGGACTTGTCCGCTCGGGTCCTGCTGAAACACATCCTCAGCACCGAGACACCCAGGACTCCCATCACCCGCAGGTACTTCAACGGCACCTCAACCTCTAACTTAAAGTTTTTCTGGGAAGTTATGTCAAAATATTGGTGTTTCGAGCTGTAAATAACTAACGCTAGCTAAGGTAATGCTAACTGGCCTTGTGTTGAATGTATAACTGCTAAGCTTGAATTAAAAAGAGTAAAACTATGAAAAATAATCTATAAGTTTACACCTAACACGCCTGACACAGGAGGTGCCAAGTTGCCATAGAAGTTCTCGATTGTCACAAGGAGTCTCAATTAGAGCTGCAATGATTAGTCGATTAATCGATTAGTTGTCAACTGTTAAATTAATCTCCAACTATTTTGATAATCGATTAATCATTTTGACTCATTTTTTAAAGAAAAAGTGTCCAAATTCTCTGAATATTTTCTGGTTTCTTTAGTCCTGTATGACAGTAAACTGAATATCTTTGGGTTGTGGACTAAAGAAGACATTTGAGGACATCACTTTGGGCTTTGGGAAACTGTGATCAATCGAGAAATTGACTGGCAGATTAATCGATAATGGAAATAATTGTTAGTCTCAATGACTTTGTATCCAGTATTGGACTAATTAAGAGCTGTCTTGTCTTTAGTGCCTCCAAAACACAGATTACCAGCGCGACCAGACGCAGCAGTAGGCTGGGCAAGAAAGATGCTGGTGCCCAAACCCCACAGAACATCCTAAGGCGCAGCCTGAAACATAAAATACATGAGGTGAGGAAGACGAGCAGAGTTAATGCTGATGTTTGACTTGTTGTTAAGTCTCTTAAAGTTGACTCTATCTACCTTCTTTCCAGAGTATAACCAGGAAATCTCTGCCGGCTACTAAATCAAGGGCCTCAGCCATGCTCAGAAAGGTGAACACGCCTGCCACAGCCTCGATGCTGTTTGATGATGGAGACACACCGAGGCACATACTCATGAACATCCTGCGGACAGGTATGTGCATGGGCCTGCCTTTACTCTCCCATCACGTCGCAGCTGTTTTGTTATCCTTTTTAACCATGTCACTTGTCGTGTGATTCAGAACCTGCAAGGTCCCCTGTGGTTCATGAGGAAGCTGTGTCAGAGGAGCCACAGCCGTCTTCATCTAACTCCAGCATTGCCAGCAAGCGTCCCAGGTGAGCTGCGTGTGTAACAAGAACTCCATGTTGCTGACACTTGGGAACCAACAGTATTTTAGATACTTGCACTGATGTTAGTTGTGAGAAACTTTTGATATCATCGCTGGGCCAGAACAACACCCACCCTGACTTACAATCTCTCCAGCAATATTGACCGTTTGTATGCATCTGGCTAAATGATGTTGTGTATGTATAACAGGTTTATATTTGCTTGACTTTCAGTATTGAGCTGTCAGGGTTGGACTTGCCTGACATAACTATTGGCAACGTAGTAAGTACCGCAAAGGGACTGAGCAGAAAGAGACCACGTCGGAGCCTTAATGTAACAGCTTTTGAAAAGCGTCTTAAAGATGGAGATGGTAAGATTAAAGCCCCTATTAATAGGCTTCAATGCTTTAGTGGGGTTTTGTAAGATCCTAAGGATGTTTGATAACAATAAGATTCAAGTGTTCTCAGTATACTACTGTTACAAGAATGGGAGGATGGTGTAGAAACATGTGAGCTGTATCAGTGAACAGTTATCTTGTGTGTTTTATTGATTAGCTGATGGATGCTTGTGCTTACAGATGTTGAAGAGGAAAATGAAGAATCAGCAGGCGACCTTTCATCACTTTCTTTGTCAAGGTAAGTTGCATAAAAAAAACCTGTCGTGTAGTTTTTCTTTCCATGTAAAAGGTTGACTCTGATCGGGCATTGTCTGATTTGTAAATCTCTTTTTGTGATGTTACAACAATTATATTGCTGTTTACAATGTTAACGCGTGAATAGATAACCATGTGGCCTGTCCGATCTATTTTGCAGTTCCACTTCACTGAGTCTAAAAACACCCTTTGTGGATGTTCGGACTGAGAAAAGGGGTCTGCAGAGAAGAGTTTCTAACCGTCGGAAAATCACAGAGGAAGAATTTGGCGCTGCTGTAAATAAAAGGCAGATGGGAGGTGATTATGATGATTAAAATACCAAAGTACCAAATAACCTACTAAATTTTTCCTTCATGTGTGATCAATGAGAGCACTGATTATTCGTTTTTCTATTAACCATTTAAATTGTAAAGTGTCAAAAATAATGAAAATATGCCCACTAGTAGTAACCAGCCATACAACTTAATGATACAAAACAAGGAAAAGCAAGCTAATACCAGCAATTGTGTTTTTACTTAAAAATTGACAAAAACAATGAATTTATCATACTAATTATCTATTTTTTTTACTGATTGATTAATTGAATAATTGATGAATTAATTGATGATGCTATTTCACGCTCTTACGATATCTTTAAATGTAAATTTTAAATTGCAGCCCAGTTACATGATCAAGCAGGTGGAAGGAAGCAGATAATGCGGTTACTTTCAGGATGAGCAAATAGTGTAGTATGTACGAAAAGCACTGAGAGTTATCTACAGCTGCTCTCCTCAGTGTCATTGCTCAAACTCTTGTTTTCCTTCATGGTTTTCTCTCTCTCTCTCTCCTTCCTGTCACCCAGGAGTGAGCAGTTTTGTGCTGGTGGACCGGGGTCTCAGTGAGACCGCCCACTCTGAGGGCTTCACTTTGGGCCTAAGCAAACTCAGCGAACCTGATATCACAACTGATATCGTCCACTGTAACACGGCTCTCTACGCCCAAACTGATGCCATGACCTCCAGCTTTTCCATTGTTGCAACTCAGGACAAACCCACGGTGATGGCGTCTCAGCTTCAGAGACAGATGAGCGAGATGGAGCAGGAGGAAGCGGAGCAGAGCAAGCTGGGGAAAGAGAAATCAATGTATGTACTTCCAACTGAAGAAGGGGTCGTGGCGGAACCTCAGAATGAAGAATATGCTTCTCAGTCTCAATCGGAGGAAGATGTGGATGCAGCTGAATCTCAAAAGGAGGAAGAAGAGAGTGCAGCTGATGGTCAACCTGAAGACGCTGCAGCCATGTCGAAATCTGAGGAAGAGGAAGGTACAGCTGAATCTCAGACTGGTGTAAAGGATGATACAGCCGAGTCTGAGGAAGAGGAGAACAGAGTGGAAGCTCAAACAGAGGATGATTCTCAAACTGAAGAGGATGCTGCAACCGGGTCTCAGTCTGAGGAGGAGGAGGTTGCACCGGACTCTCAAGCTGAAGAAGAAGAAGGTGGAGTTGATTCCCAGCCTGAAGAGGATGTTGCAAACCGCTCTCAGTCTGAGGAAGAAGAGGCTGCACCAGACTCTCAAACTGAAGAAGAAGAAGAAGAAGAAGGTGGAGTTGATTCCCAGCCTGAAGAGGATATTGCAGCGGGGTCTCTGTCTGAGGAAGAGGAGGATGTTGCAGAATATCAAAGTGATCGAGAGGATCCTGCAGAGGGGGGTTTGACTGATTCTCAACCTGAAGATGAGCATGATGGGGAGCCGGAGGGGGAAGATGGTGAGCAGGCATCAGAACAGCTGGAACGTGACGTAGAGCACTTCAGTCGTAGGGCTCATCGCTCTGAGGGTGGACTCATTTTACCTGTTGCAGAAGCAGGGGGGGACTTCGCAGATGCCACAGAGGCAGGTAAGGACATCAAAAACGATAATCTCTCACTATGTAGAGATTATAGGGCTGTAACAAACAACTGCCTTTATTATTGATAAATATGTCAGCTATTTTTTAGATTAAGTGTTTAGTCTATAAGATTAAAAAAAGAAACAAGAAAATGCCCAAGCGCAAGCTAATGTCTTCAAATCACTTGTTTTGTCCAAAACCCAAAGTTACTTGATTCTCAATGATGTGAAACACAGAAAAGCAGCAGAACCACACATTTGAAAAGTTGGAACCAGCAGATATTTAACATTTTGGCTTAATAAACAACCTAAACAACTTAATTGATTATCGAAGTTACTGGCAATTAAATTTCTGTAGATGAACTAATTGATTAATTCACTAATAATTTCAGCACTAGTATGGACAATACAATCTTTTTATCGTTAAATGACTATTAAAGGACACTGACTATATGTCATAATGTACATTGTGCTTGTGGTGCGATGATGAGAAACAAAAGACATAAACTAAGACCTGGGCTATATGGGGGGGAAAGATTCATAACATCTAGATATTCATCACAATATTGTTGAGGTTTAGAATATCATGCCTAGTTGTATAGTTGATAATAAATATGTTGGATGGAATGATAATTACAAGTAAAAGTATCTCCCAGCTCTAATTAAATGCATGTCAAGGTGTTTTATAGTTAAGTTCTTGTTTAACAGGTGTTGTTGTTTGCATGCAGGATGGTCTGAAGGCAAGTCCAAAGCACACAGCAGCCTGGATATGGGAAGCCATGAGAGTGGTCCATTTCGTATCGGGATCCCTGACTTGGCAGAGACCTCAACCCAAGGTCAGACAGAGGCCGAGCCTGATGCTGATAAAGAGAACTCCTTTCATCTTCCGGAGGTGACGTATGATATTGAAGACAACGGGCACCTGGGAGACGATTCACCTGAAGAAGCTGCTGCTCAGGACCCTCCTGAACAGGAGGAAGAGTGGGAGGATGACGAGGACAGTGAAGAGAGTGAAGGTCAGTCTCTCTTTTTGTGTGTGTGGTTTATTTAAAAGAATGGGAATAAGAGTAAAACGTGTTGTTTTGTTTTCTAAATTCTTCAGAGGTCCCCAGCAAGACTCCAGCATTTGTCAGAGAGAAAAGGAAAATGTTTCTCCCTGATCCTCTGGCCTCACCTTCTGTTCTTAAGAATGTTCAAGCCAGGCAAGTTGCACTTCAGTTAAAACAATCAATTATTTGGCTTTTATCGATCATCTTTTATGTTACTGACAAGTTCCTCTAATATCTGTTATGCCAGCAGTAGCACAAGTGAAGGTTTGCCTGCACCTAAACCTAAGCAGGTTAGAAAGAGGAGGACAGGTCCAAGTAAAAGGGAAGGAGGCCTCCCTAAGAGCTACCTTATGGGTGTGTTCAAGCACTTTGCCAAAACGAAGGTCTCTGCAGACGTGTACCCTGTCCTAAAAGAAACGTAAGTAACCACGAGATTATAGACTGTTGGAACTAATTAAGCAACAAGTGGGTTGCCTACGCTCATTTTATTTTCCACTGTAATATGGTGAAGACATCATGGATTTCACTACCTGTACTGTATACACTTGCTTCATTATATTTCACTGTCTTTAACAGAATGGATAAATTCTTCGAGCGGCTGGCAGAGGACTTGGAGACATATGCTGTTCATGCAAAGAGAAAAACCATAGAGGTTGAAGATGCTGAACTTCTGTTGAAAAGGTACAGTAGGTGTGTTGTGTGCTCAAGTGAGCGGTTTTAAGACAGCATTAATGACTTTTTGGGGCCAAAAGTTTTTAATGTGACAAAAAATCAATCCCATAAAAAAGTCATTTTAAACGTTATTTGGAAAAAATAAAAACAAAGGGACAAAGAGAACATAAAGAGCGGGATACAGTATTTAAAAGGTAGAAGGCTTCCTTGTTCAAGTCGATCTTCCATTCCAGTAAAAAAAGAAACACTCTTTGCTTGCTATGTATTGGATCATTGAAATAACCTGAATGCTGGTTAAGAAAATAAAATCATGACTATTTCCGTGCAGAACACTTTCAGTATACATTGTTTTTTTCATGCTGGACTTGGACTGAACTCTACAATCCTCAAACCTGAATTAACTGATTTTTTTGGCCTCTTGGGGTCAGTTCAAGAAGCTATAGATTATAATATTATCCTCATGTAGTTATGGCAAATGTGTACACAAACAGTTGTTTATGTACACACCCTGCAGGCACAGAGCAACATTAGCATTAATTTGTAGTCGTGTTGAATGTNTGTGGCTGGACACAATGCTGATTAGAGCAGTGAGAGTGAATGAAAACAGTAAAGTTGTGGACCATAAAACCAAATCACTGAACTAAAAGACACAATAAAGCTCCGTAAAGCTGAAGGGAACTGCAGAGGCGGTGATAATTCTTTGTGGGTTCAACCCTACGAGCAAACCCTTTTAATTACACGTCATTTGATCCATTGTTAATATAAAATATTGATTTGAGCAGCTTCAGAAAGCAAAATAAAATGCCCTTTAAAACCACAAGTGCAGCAGTCACAGGTTTCACTTATATGACTGTCAGATCCTCAACACAGACCTGAGACATCAAGCATAGATCAATTCACAATGAAGAAGAGCAAGAATTACAGAGAGCTGTAATGTAATTACAGAGAGCTTGTCAGACAAATAGTATGAAATATGAAATATTGTAGCAGAACAGGCAAAAAAACACTTCCGCAATAGTATTAAACTGACCTCTAGATGGCAGGCTTGAGCTCCATGTTCAGTCTGAAGAGGACAGGTGACTGATAGGAGCTAAAGAAGAAAACATCTGAAATATCCCTCTAATATAAAACAGTCATTTGAGAGCACACGTCGTGCTAACAGTAAACATAAACAGTGCCTGACACTTTACATTAGTTCTCTTCCATTTAACTGGTGTGTTTTTGTGCTGCAGGCAGGGTTATGTGAATGACAAGGTGCCGGTGGAAGTGCTGATTGAAAAATATCTTCGTATGGACCAACGGAGACTCCTGATCCCCATTGCAACCAGTGGAAATGTTGTTATCCCTAAAAAGAGGAGATGAACGTTTCATATACAGCTACATATTTTCATCTCTTGGACTGCTACACATTTTACTTACACTGCATTTGATTTGGACATGTGTTGTCTCCATTTAATGTTTTTAATCAGAATATAAAGGTTTCTGTAAATGTGTAAATATTTAACATATTCTTTACCAAGACTTTGCATGAGATGTTTGTCTTTCTTATAATCTGTCTAATTATACTGTGTAGTGTACTGGAGTGCGAGTATACATCTGTACGTTGACAACAGTACGTTGTAAATATGTGTCAACTTTCTTCATTTATCTTTTTATGCATATTTTCTGACAGTTTGAAACAAAGGAGGATGTGCAGACTTTGTAAAATTAACAAATGCTGAAATAAAGTTCTGTTTCATATTTCTGTGCTTGATTAGTTGCTGTTGAAGAATTGACACCTTTAACTGTACTTGGCAGGTGTAGGAAAGAAATGTTGTGGAAGCATTTACAGATAAAAAGCTGGCATAGTTACAGTTACATAGTTAGTTAACATTTATGCAGAGGGATTCATGAGGGGCATCCTGGCTGTCCTGTGCTTCGCCCACTAGATGGAGCAAATTCACTATAACCAACTTTTATCACAATCAGTCGAACTGGTGCAAACTAATTGTTTTAATGACACAAGCGAAGCACCGTAGCTGCATTAGTGGAAAACCTCCACTTCTCTACATTCAAAGTTTGTTCGGACAGTTTATCGCAAGAGATCACAGTCACTACAAAGACAGCAAGTCCTGAGCATTAGAGGTTAAAGATGTATTAAAGACACCTTCAGGGTGAGCGGATTAATCCAGAGATTATTTCTATCTACATTTTAATTAAATTCAACCTTTAACGGTTGAGATCCGTTAATCTTGGCACGCTGTGTTAATAATCTTGGCACAAGGCGAGAGCTCAAACAGTCTGCTGATTAAATTAAGATAAATTAGTTTTCAGTGGTGGCACAACACTGGCCCCAGCATCCATATGAATGATACAATAGAGCTATAACTAGTTAATTTGCAAACAGACAAGGGAGGGACATTAGAAAGATGAAGAGAAATTAAAAAAAATATATACTATAGTTTATCCATAGTGTAATTTTAATAATAATTTGATAATTTTATTAATGGTCTGTGATATTACTCCGAGGCAGCAGGGGGTGCTCTTAGCGAGACTGTCCAGGTCTGCCACTAGTACAGACAGCTAGCCTGCTAGCAAACAACAACAGAAGATCCCGGACAACTAGCGTTATAATTCAACCCAACACAAAGGTAAGTCCGTCGATAAATAAAACAGAAAGCAGTAATATACTTACTAAATGCTTAAAATAACACGTTATAGGTGGTTATGACGTATTTTTTGAGGCAGTTATTGCGGCAAATTTCCCCGACCTTTTTGTTTGGCTTAGGTTAGCCGCTACATTAAGAGGGCTAACTAGCCGACTAGCTTGATCGAGCTAGCTCGCGTGCTATCGCTATCTTGTGTGGATTATTTACAATGTTTATACACTTTTAACGGTACCACACCTTGTTATCACGGTGTGGGTTTTATTTCCTTTATGCGCACACTGGTGTTTACGCGTAGCTAAAGTAAAGCGCCAATTCAAAGTAAGATAGCACTGTCGATTATCTGTATTGTTAGCAGGTTGTCTACCTGCTACTGTCACCGCCTACATTAACTGTACAGAGGTCCCAGCATCGTCTGCTACAATTTAAAGGATAATTTAATAGATTATGGCCACGTTTGTGTGTGGTTAATCAGTATATGTCAGGAACAAGAGGGTTAATGTCCTGGGCCTTTATTATACTTGTTTATTAGACACATTTAATGTACTGTGGTGGATAATTTAATGTATTTAGTTTAGCTGTAGCAGTGCTCATGTTGTTTTCTCAAGTAATGTTTATCTCAAGCTGCTCAGAAACCGGTTAGCTGACCAGCTGTTTAAGTAGAAAAGGAGTTACAGTTAAGTGTGACCCTGAGGCAGTGAACAGTGTTATCTTCTCAATATTGGCGCATCAGTACATGCACAGTGGTATGAATGAGTCAGGTTCAGCACAGCAGGGAAACCACCCATAATGTCATTTCTTCTTAGTGAAAGGAGGGTTTGTGTATCTCTCATGCAGCCATACAAGTGGAGAACACAGTAACATGAATATTGGTATCTGTATGAAGATTATGATGTTATTTTTTGTTTTGTCATGATGGATTTGTCATGATTTGTTTGGAGAATGGTTGTTTTGGCCATAGTTTGTGGTGTAACATCATATTTTAAGTCAGGTGTCCGCTGTATTAATAATGATAATACCTTTATTTATATAGCACTTTTCAAAACAAGTTACGAAGCACTTTACATACAACTAAAAAGACAATAAGCAAATGATTAATGAAATATGATAAAATACAACAACAGATAATAAAACAAACAGTAAAATCAATAAAAACCGAGTCTAAAATAGTGAGTTTTTAAAAGTGACTGAAAAGAAGACAATGTGTTAGTTTCCCTGATCTCAGGCCTGTCTGTACATCTATGCAACCAGGAATATCTCTGACTAGGAAAAAATGCAAATAGAAACAACTCTTTTTCCAGCCAAGACACTTTAAACTATGTTTCAAATGCATAACCACTATTTTAAATCTAACTCAAATGCAACATACTACTGTATTGGCCTACTGGCAACAGTACTGAACACTGAACTGAACACAAGGGTTACCTGTGAGGCAAAGGCTTACTTGCAGTACTTTTTGTGCATTTCTGCTTAATATTGAAAGTTAAAGTACTGCCACATGGCAGATTCAAAATGGTGTTCAATTTAAGTTTTTCCTGAGTCCATCTCTTTGCCCTCCAGATATACTGAGTGTACATAAGTCAGTTTAGCTGAGCTCACCTTTAGTGTGATGACCCAAAGTAAAATCCACTGCGGTCGTGCTCTCCATTTTTCAAACAGTGTAAAAAAGAAATGAAATGAAATGTATGTCTTAAATCAGTTTTCAGCTCAATAATGCATGTAATCACATTTTTGTATCATGAAACTGAGTCACAAACCTTTCTTTCATCCCTAGTTACCAAAGTATTTTAATACTTGTTCTTCTACTGGAACCTGCAGTCAGATTTATCTATCTCAAGCAGAGAAATTGTGCAACTTAAAAAATAGAAATTAAATGCCTGGTCCATGTTTTTCAGTAGTCATAAGACTTTTATTAACTCTCATGATGGCACCAACAGTGTCAAGAGGGATCTGATAATTGCAGGCATACACAAGCCAGTGGTTGAGTTGTGTGCTGTAGGGCTGACTGGTGTCAACACATTCATATTTTTATATTGAGTCACTGAATTTAACCATACATAATTGGCTTAAAGGAATATATAGATAGACCACTTGATAAAAACCCAGAAAGCTGTTAGAATAAACATTTATGGTTCATAAGAGTAGTTTGTTGATTTTCGGTGGGTTTTTTTGTGATACAGGCTAATGTTGAATGTGTTGGAGCTTTTTGTGATGTGGGCATTTATAAAGTCCAGTTGCACTCTTCTTAAATTAGAAAAGGCCAGAAGCACACAGTGTCTGTCACACATTGTTGATTAATGATTTTAATTGAAACATCATACAACCTTCGGTGACTTTTAGTCATTAAATTATCGTGGGCCTTTTCAAACTGCTGGCTACTTACACAACAATAAATGGTCATGGATGCCTGGAAAATTAAGCAAACCAGATTACTTTGTAAAAGTAAACTTTTTCGAGAAATCACAACGTGATTGTGTTATTATTTATAATAGCAGTTGTGTTTCCAAAGGATAATTTACTGTCGCGACTTCCAAGAAAAGCAAAATCAGAATCAGGTCTATTGCCAAGTAAGTTTTCACATGCAAGAAATTTGCCTTGGTATACTGGTGCCTAACAGTAAGCGTAGAGAAAATAAGAAAGCAAAAGTCAAGTACTGCGAAAGTCAAGAGCATAAATATAAAATATAAACATTTACAATAAAAAAATATAGCATGTGCAACATATCTGTTTTTAAAATGAAAGAGCTGTTCAGTTTGTACAGGAAATTGCAAAATATTGACCAAGGAGTGTACAGAAGTTCACACTATGAAGTGTAAACCTCTGATTCATTATAAAGCTCAAAATCCAATAAATTAACCAAATTAAAATACAGTAATAGTGTAGTTCCACTGCTCCTCAGATAACCCTATAGGCTAACCACCTTTTAAAGTTTTTAATTATTCGTTTCTTACACTGCGCTGTGACTTTTATTCTTGTATTTTATACCTGTCTTATTCTATTTAAGCTTCTGCTTGTTTTTATTTTCTATTCTCTTGGCTCTTTAATGACTGTTTTTAATTGTATTTGAGTGTCCTTTTTTGTGGTGTGTTTCTTTTGCACTTTGTCTCGATGCTTTCAGTGTCTTGTGTGAAGCACTTTGAATTGCCTTGTTGCTGAAATGTGCTATATAAATAAACTTGCCTTGCCTAATGACTGGACTATGTGCAGTGTTCTGCAGCCTGCAGGAGTGTCTGCCCTTAGAGGTCAACACATCCGATGTAACTGTTGGTAATGGTATAAACCAGGTGACTGGAGACATTAGATATGCATTGAGGTCCCTCCTCCCTTTAACCTCCTGTGCCTGGCGAGGTGAGGAGGGTTTTAGTGAGGAAGTACAGGCAGGAGGTGAAGCCTGGGTGCTAATGCTTTTTTGCCCTGTCAAATCCCCTTCAATGTAATTGTGGGTCTGCACAAAGTCAGGGATGAGAGCGAGGCAAGCTGATCGCTGTAGCAAAATCAATAGTTCATACCTCTCTGAGATTGAGTTTTTAGGAAAGGAGGAGCACCATGACCAAGGGCAGAATATGAAATCACTCCCACAGAGGCCCAACACGCGCTGTGCAATCGATCCCCGCTCCCTGTACCAATTATACTTTTAAGGTTTGTCTGTGGCTTACTGCAGTCCTCAAAGACCAAAGCTTTGGAAATAGACATTGTGTTCACTGACACTTCGACAAGGGTTGCAATTTTTTCATCCCCCTTGGATATTGCTGTCTGAAATGCCTCCATACCTCCAGTCTTTAATTTAGAGCAGAGATTGATTTCTTCTTTTTCTCAGTCGCGGGAGTGAAATGTTGGGAGAAAAGCATTGTGGTCATAACTGCCACGTTATGTATCATATCTCCACAGATATACATGGGACTTGCATATCTAACTCTATGTTATTGTGGCCACAAATATCACCTTGATTGTATAAACACTGTTGTGAAGTTCAGTCTGATTTGTCTTCACAGGATTAATGTGGAAGTCAAAAAGCTAACCTTACTTTTCACTCAGATTGCAATAATTGAAGGGTCCATAAATTATTTCCTCTACCATCTAGATTTTGAATTGATTTTTAACTATTTTTGCTGTCTGCTGTTTGATGGATTTCGAAAATTTAAAAACTTTGTCGGGTATTTGGACACAGATAATCAGTGTATATTGGTGATAAGTGTATAGATTGTCTGGTGAAAGTTCAGCTGATAACTAAGAATTTATCTCCCTGTGTTTGACCTCTGCAGGGGTAGTTTGTGTTTAGTTTTTGAAAACTGAAGTGTCTTTTATCGATACGTTTTCCAGAGTTTGGTCAGTGTAGGTTGTTACTGATTACAATTCATGTGAAGGGAAAGAGAAAAGTTGTAATCTTCAAGATTTAGAGATCCTGGTTGATTTGGAGACACATTTTATTACTGTATTAACAGCAAGTGCAGTTTAATACTACACCAAACACTCCTTGAGCAGCTACTTCGTCAGAAATACAACAGAAGAGCAACTGGTGTATCTGTTTACAGTGCAGCCAAACAAACACGTTGTTTTAATAAAGAGTCAGTTAACAAAAATTTAAACCACAGTGTGCAGCCTGTCGCCTGTAACTCTTCATCTAACAGCTCACTGTAGATGCTCCTTCTTGTTCCATTACTTTGTTGCAAAGATTAAAGTTGATCCGCTGACCAAAAAAATGCAGAAAATGACCATTGTCTTGTTTTTTTAGACGAGTTATTGATGAA
The DNA here is from genome assembly GCA_003416845.1 of Oplegnathus fasciatus. NCBI lineage: Eukaryota > Metazoa > Chordata > Actinopteri > Centrarchiformes > Oplegnathidae > Oplegnathus > Oplegnathus fasciatus. The sequence continues at coordinate 470,177 of NTHP01000386.1, read as the reverse complement.
CGATTGTGGTCAGTGCTAACTGCAGTGACAAATACATTGAGTTTCCTGTGGCTTCTTCACATTTATGGTTTGCCGGTTGAAAGCTTTTAATGTGAAGCAGCAGCAGTAAGAAATGTTTGGTTTGCATTAACAGTAACTTTATACAGCTCTGTCACAGTATAAGGAGAACAGCAAGCATAGAGGCTGTTGTACAAGATAGAGAGCTACAATTGTAATGGCTATTGCAGAAAAAAATGCAGACCATGAGTAGTGTCAAAAATGGGGTTTGATTTTATGAAAATCTTAAGGATTATAACTTTAAGTTTTATGGCTGATATGTGTTCAGCTATTTCACTACTAATGGACCACCTGTCCTTAAATCTGTGGTTGGTTCACATCTCAGTCCATGGGTAGTTGAGGAGGAAACTGGAGTGCACAAACTGTTAAAAAGGTGCTGGGACTGTTTCAATGTGGTGTGCGTCTTCATCAGAGTCCACCTGTCCTAGAATCTGTATTTGATTTCTCTCTCATACCTCTGTTTGATTTTCTTTTGTCTCCATCTAGCCACTTTTTGTGGCAATTTATCTCTTTGAATGGTTCCACAGACGGTGGCCCATCTTTCATTTGCCACCTGTTTTTCCATTTGGCTTCTCTATCACTTTACTTTTCATTTTCTTTCCCTGTACCCCCTTCCTTTATCTTTGTCTCACTCCATCTTACCAGTTGCCTCTGTTAAAGAATCAAGAAGATTGGTTGGATCTTCATTCATTGGATTTTTTAAAGACAGTCTTGGAACTGGGCTTCTGATGTGGATTGTTGTCTTTGCTAGACTTACCCGTACAAGCAGAAGAGATGCTTTGTACCAGATTTGAAAACTAGCTACTTTCCATTTGCAGTCTCTGGGACGATAGACATGCAAAGTATAGCCTACTTTTTGCAGTTAGTATATCTAAATGAATGTTCCAAACATTATTGTACTAACAGGAAATGATTCAAGTCGTGCTTCGATAAAGGAGAAGAGGAGAATGTGGAGAAAGCTAAATGTTTGACCACAGTTTAAATTTTTTTAGATTTTTTTTTCCTTCTCCAGTTTTTCACAAAAGTCACAGACACCTGTGTGTGTCCTGAAATTTGTCACTCAACCTGTAAGTATGATCAAATTCAAATTCCAGTTAAGACTGGTTTATATTATGGAATAGGACTTTTTCACAGCACACATTTTGACATTTTTATTCAAGTGTCACAGTAAGTCATGACAGTGAGCCAGCATGCATAATACAGGGACCCTGAAACTGAAGCAACTAAATGGAATTCAGCCATCATTAATTAAATTTAATTTGCTTTTCTTACTTTTGAGACACTTGTGAATCATTGTCATGCAAATTTTGATTTAAAGGATTTGCAGTGGCTTTAGCATTAAAAAATGTTCAGCTGATTCGAATGGGATGTTAAGAAAACATTAGTTCACATCATTACGCCACTAAAATCTGTTAGCGTCTGCTCTAAAGTGTGCCTCACAGCTTTTAAGCAGCATCACTGTCGATGTATCACCTTCATTCAGAGGAATCATCAGGAGCAGAAAGCTCAGCTCCCAGCCGTCACAATTTGTTACACAGCATTTTGACCCAAATTGAATTTATGGATGAAGACATTAAAGGCTCTGGGGTGTGAGAGAAAGATGGAGACGGATGAAGGGTTAGAGGGATGGTGAAATAGAAAAAAAAATTGGCCACAGATTAACAGTATGAGGGCCCAGAAAGAAACTGACTAGTATTATATAGGAGTGAAAAACGGTGCATTGTTCAGCCACTGACCTTGCAGCAAGATGAAAAAGGCTTATGAATCTGGCTGTGTCAAGACGCTGTCCAGTCCTGGGTGATTTGTCCTTCAAAAAGGTGTTGAAATGAGAGCTATTAAGTACACTGAACAAAAATATAAATGCAACACTTTTGTTTTTGCTCCCATTTTTCTTTTTCTATGTACACAATAGGTATATTTCTCTCAAATTTTGTTCACAAAGTTGTTTAAATCCGTGTTAGTGGGCACTTCTCCTTTGCCAAGATAATCCATCCACCTGACAGGTGTGGCATATCAGGATGCTGATTAAACGGTATGATTAGTACACAGGTGTGCCTTGGGCTGGTCACAATAAAAGGCCACTATAAAACGTGCAGTCTTATTACACAACACAATGCCACAGATGACGCAAGTTTTGAGGGAGCGTGCAGTTGGCATGCTGACTGCAGGAATGTCCACCAGAGCTGTTGGCCGTGAATTGAATGTTCATTTCACAACCATAAGCCGTCTCCAGTGTCATTTCCGAGAATTTGGCAGTACATCCATCTGACCTCACAACCGCAGACCATGTGTGACCACACCAGCCCAGGACCTCCACATCCGGCTTCTTCACCTGCAAGATCATCTAAGACCAGCCACCCGGACAGCTGATGCAACAGTTGGTTTGCACAACCAAAGAATTTCTGCACAAACTGTCAGAAACTGTTTCAGGGAAGCTCATCTGCATGCTCATCATCCTCACCAGGGTCTTGATGACTCCATGTTTTCACTGTACCGGGCAGATGGCAGACAGCATGTATGGCGTCGTGTTGGCGAGCGGGTTGCTAATGCCAACGTTGTGAACAGAGCGCCCCATGGTGGCGATGGGGTTATGGTATGGGCAGGCACCAAGCTATGGGCATTGAGCACAGGTGCATTTTACTGATGCAATCTGAATGCACAGGGATACCGTGACGAGATCCAGAGGCCCATTGTCGTGCCTTTCATCCACCACCATCACCTCATGTTGCAGAATGATGATGCATGGCTATGTTGCAAGGATCTGTACATAATTCCTGGAAGCTGAGAACATCCCAGTTCTTGCATGGCCTGCATACTCACCAGACATGTCGCCCATTGAGCATGTTTGGGATGCTCTGGATCGGTGTGTACGACACTTGCCAATATCCAGCAACTTCACACTGCCATTGCACATTTTATTGTGACCAGCCCAAGGCACACCTGTGTACTAATCATACCNTTTAATCAGCATCCTGATATGCCACACCTGTCAGGTGGATGGATTATCTTGGCAAAGGAGAAGTGCTCACTAACACAGATTTAAACGAATTTGTGAGCAAAATTTGAGAGAAATATACCTATTGTGTACATAGAAAAAGATTTTGATTTTTTTATTTCAACTCATGAAAAATGGGAGCGAAAACAAAAGTGTTGCATTTATATTTTTGTTCAGTGTACCTCTACACCTTTATCACATAATTAAGCATTGACACTGACTTTTGTGTCTTCTAGTCTGAGGCAAACCACTAGTTTTGCCCTTGTTGTCCTCACTACCACTAAAACCCTGTCAAGATGG
>NTHP01000386.1:420205-446763 GCA_003416845.1 Oplegnathus fasciatus | reverse complement strand
TAACTTTATTCGACAGCTTTAGTTACTTTGCAGATTATGTTTATTAATACAAAATATAAATCAACTAATAAATTATGATGTATTATTATGGATTAAGCTGCCCAGCAGTTTATGAAGTATTTTAAATTAGCTCCGCTTTTACCAGCTGCAACATTAGTGATGCTTACACATTAATGCATCACTAATAATAATCCAGTAATTTAATATATATGATTTTCAAATGGGCATTCTGCATAATGAGTACTTTTACTTTAAGTATTTTTACTCTGTGGTATTGCTACTTATACTTCAGTGGAAGATCTGAGTACTTCCTCCACCAAAGTTAGCCCATATACACTGAACAAAAATTTAAACGCAACACTTTCGTTTTTTAATTTTTCTACGTACACAATAGGTATATTTTTCTCAAATTTTGTTCACAAATTCGTTTAAATCTGTGTTAGTGAGCACTTCTCCTTTGCCAAGATAATCCATCCACCTGACAGGTGTGGCATATCAGGATGCTGATTAAACGGTATGATTAGTACGCAGGTGTGCCTTGGGCTGGTCACAATAAAATCTGAAATACTTGTTCTTTACTTAAGTATTTCCATTGCTACTTTATACTTCCTATCCACATCTTACTACAGATTAAGATTTTCAATACAAAACATATGATCAGTTTATTAAGTATATGTAACATTGCCATCGATAAATACCGATACTTCTACTCCACCACATCTCAGAGGGAAATATTGTACTTTTTTCTCCACTACAATTATCTGACAGCTTTAGTTACTTTACAAATTCAAATTTTTGCATAAGACATATTAAGCTTATAAATTAAACTAAACAGACAGCTGAAATGATTCGTTGATTAATCAATTAGTCGATTGACAGAAAATTAATTGGCAACTATTTCATTAACCGTTTAAGTCATTTTTCACGTAAAAACATTTCATGGTTCCAGCTTCTCAAATATGAGGATTTGCTGCTTTTCCTTTAAATTATTTTAATAATTTCAATGTATTTTTAAATAATTTTGAGGATTGGACTGTTGGCTGGACAAAACAAACATTGTCATTTTGTGTATTTGTGACGGCATTTCTCACTATTTTCTGAATTCTTAAAAACCAAACAATCAATCGATTAAATGAAAATAATCATTAGAGGCAGTCCAATACAAAATATTTGAAAATGAGCTCCACCTCAACGAAATACAACAGAATAATCCTGCTAATGATATCATATATAATAGTGTAACAGTCACAGGGGACATTTTTCTGCATTGAGTACTACTTTTAATACTTTAAGTACATTTTCCTGATTATATTTACATACTTTAGTAACATTTTAAATGCAGGACTTTTACTTCTAACTAAGTATTTTTTTTAGTGTGGTATTACTACTTTTACTGAAATAAAGGATCTGAATTCTTCCTCCACCGCTGGCGTTGAGTGCAGTGACCGGGCTGCAACTGCCAACAGCTCAGAAACAAACATCTTTAATCCCTGACATGTTACAGGGCCCCTGACGAGCTCTGGGCCTGCTGAACCATTCAACAACACAAACCCCTACATGGCTTCCACCAGCAGCCTCGGTCAAGACATTCACATCCTCGTTGCTGTTCTGCAGGACCAATCACGGCACGGCATGCTCACGGCCAATGGGAAACCACGTTTAAGAAGTCTGAATTGCTGTCACAGATGACCTGCATGTGGTTGCACAGCTGTTTTTATTGCACTGAACGTCAGATACACCATTGATGAGTACATGGGTATCATCATCATCACTATGATTAGTAGGTGGAATAAACAACGTACTTTCTCAATGAGCTGAAATAATCGGTTCCTAGTGGAGTCAACCTATAATGTTAATAACCAGTTTAGGCCTAAACCTGTACATTTTATTGTTTAAAGCCTACATGAGGTTCTTCCCTCCACTTTGTACCAAGCACTGATCGTACATTTTTTAATCAAATGTGTTTTTTATGAGGCAACATACAGTAAAGAGTGTTGGAGTGTTAGATAAGAGAGAAAGGATGACATATGACAAAAGTGTACAAAATAAGAGTGTTGCAAATATCTACAGTCTGATATCTTTATTGTTACAAACAAAAGACATTAGAGGACGATGATATATTTGCTCTTACAAACCAAAACAATTGCTATTGTCTGTTTTAAACAAAGTTTTATGGGAGGAATTCTGCAGAGAGCTAAAAGGATTACTTGATTATTCGACTAGTTCATTGAAAATGAACTATTTTGAGAATTGATCAATCGTTCACGTCGGTCTTTTAAATAAGAAAGAATTGCTGAACATTATCTTCCCCCAGCCTCTCATTTGGACCTTCTGCTTTTATGTGTCTTGTGTGATAGTTAACCAAATATATTTGAACTGTTGGTCAGACAAAACAAATGATTTGAAGGTTGTGATGAGCATTTTTCACGACTTTAATTAAACCAAACGATAAATCTGTTAATACCGTCAAAAAATAATCACCACATCAATCGATAATGAAAATGATGGTTAGCTGCAGCCCTAATTATATGCATGTCATGATAATACAACTCTTGTAGTCTACAACAAGCAAGAGCACTAAAAACATACATGTTACAGTATTTGCTAAATTGTAAGACTTGAAGAAAACATATTCTCTAGAGAAATGCTAAACTTAGGAATCCCTTTAAAAACATCCACACCAGTCCCTCAAACTGGATTTATTGAAACATTATTCTCCACTGTTGTCCTCAGATCGACCTCTGGTTAACCTGTGGGCAGGTAGGCTCCTGGATTCTGGTAGCTGTAGTCTGGACAGACTTTTTGAACCAGTCTGTAGTCTGTGCTGTAGAAAGACACGTAGATGCAGATGACCTGGAAGGGTTTGGAGCACATCCAGGTGACGTGGCTCTGGGTCTGCTCCTGAGCACATGTCTTGGAGGGGTCATAGTTGCACAGCATCACCTTTTTGTTGCGTTCAGTCTTCTCGTAGTCCACCCTGCAGTTGAACGTCTTCGAGTCTTTGGGGTTGACCACGCTTTGGCGCTCCAGATCAAACTCCACCTCTTTCATGGGCGGGACGAGACTGACAGACACGTTGCCCACACCTGTGGAGTTGTGGCGGAAGTAGACTCCAAGAGATCCGTTCCCGTGATCCACGATCTTTCCCATTATCAGCAAATTCAGTTTGACAGTTTTGATGTTTGAGTAAAAGTCCCCCCAACTGAACGTCCTGGAGAATTTAGATGTTCCATGAACTTTCATGATGGGACGAAGCTTTATCTTTAAGGACGGGTTGGAGTACGACTGGGAGTTTCCTCCAAGTAGTTCCAGAGGTCCCTGCTGTGAAAGGGGAATAAAAGGACTGATGGGTAGTTTGGTGTTCTGAATCAAACTCCTAGTTTGGGGCACCCAGTTGTTCTGTGAAGAAAAGTCTCGGTCTCTGCTGAGTTCAGGTGATGCTCTCCTGCTGAAGGTGAAGTTGCCATGATGTTGCCCAAGAGCCAACTAGACAGAATCAGGAGGGAAATTTGGACATTGAGTACAACTGGAAGTAAATTAATAAGTAAAATAGAGCAAAAATAAAAGGCTAAGGATGTTCAGTTAATACACTGTAATTCCCTAAAAACACCTATTTCATGTTAAACCACAAAAAACATAAAGAAGTAATGAAAATATTGACTAAAGTTACATTAGAAACACTGATGAAAAATACTGCATTACTGATTTCAGCACTAGCAAAAAATGCTCTTAAGCTCCAAATACAAAATTACTTATTTAAAGAATGGAACCTTTTAAATTACTGATGCATTAGCTTGTAAGAAGCATTTTTAATCTGGTAGGTGATTTAACTACACACAAATACTTTTGTTTGATGAAACTCCAAAAAAAAATGCATCATATTTAGCTTGTAGAGTATTTTTGTATGTAAAACTGCAAAGTAACTAATCATTTTAGAGCCTCATATCAATAATCACATGGAAAATATAACTGAAAATAACTGCAAAAATCACATAAAGCGTCAGTACCTCACAATAAGTTCTTGAGTAAATACACTTTGTTACATTTCTTCTACTTTTGCAGAATCTTTTTAATGGTACATGCATCTAATAAGTGTTTAGTGCTTCTAATTTTTTTTTTTAAAACTTACCAAACAAAAGGTTCCTTTCAGAAGTATCCAAACAAAGCACTGCCTGGCAAACATCTCCATGCTGCATAAATTCCCGTCTGAAGATCCATCCACTCTCACCTGAAGTTCATTCAGGCCCAGTTAACTTTAGGAAGTTCATGTTGAACGGCTCCGTCCACATTAAACGTTGATGTACCAGCGGGAAACCTTCTGCAGCCTCCGCTCACAGCACACACACTGGGAGGCTTTCTCAGATCTCCAGATTTTTAACACTCAGTTTTGCTGTCTGCCCTCTCTCTCTCTCTCTCTCTCTCTCTCTCATCCCCACTCTCACTCACCCACCCACCCAATTACACACACACACACTCATACCCATCTTTAAGGATATGCAGTGTTAACAATATCACACTGTATCTCCTGCCTGCCCCCTCTCCTTCTCTCTGTCACTGAAAAGCATCCTGCATCATTTTCTGGGTGATGAAATCATTTAATTGGGACTTTTTAAAAAAAATGAGAATTTATTTTCATTCATGGTGTCTAGGAAGCAAACGGATCCAACACAATACAATACTGCCATCTTGTGGTCAGATATCAAAATGCAGCCAAAAACAAAGGAAATGAAGGGGCAGCCAAATTAAGATAATCCTTTATTGATCCCCAGAGGGGAAATTCGGGTGTTACAGCAACACAAAGACAGAAATAAGTACACGTAAACAGTAGTAGCAGTACACATATAGTACCCATTGTTGACCTGATAGTGCAGTACTGTCTCAAGCAAAGTGACATAGTGGTGTGATTAGTAGCAGCAAAATCAGCAAACTACATTATGCTAGAGTAATATGATACCATCTACTATAACAGCTGCTCATTAATACTCCCGGAGGAGATTGTCTGCTTCACGCTGTGAATTCATGTGGGTTTAATAAGCCTTAAGTTAATAATGATCTGCTCCATGTCTGCGTATCAGCTGAATTACTGTTTTTTTTATTTGAATCGATCTCAATTCACTACAAAGTATATCTGGAGATGTAGCAATGTTCAGTTAATCTGAATCTGAGCTGCGCAAGCTTTGCTCTTGTGCAACGTCTGCAGTGACAACAAAGACTCTGATGCAGTCACCAGGGGCGTCTCAGTGAGGGGAAGAGTGGAACAGAGTACCTAGGGCCTAGCATTATGAGTTAACTATGACTGTTGGCTGAATAAGTAGTTGGACAGACTATTTCTTGTAACTAAAATGACATTAGAGCCTCTCAGGGGCCTTCCACCCCTCTGAGAGATGTACAGGATTTAGTCCACTCCTGCAGTAAGATGACAAAGATAGTTAATGTCCACCTGTAATTGCGCTGATGACTTCAGGTGAAAGCAGTCATCTAATTAAAAATAAAATCAGAGTAAGAGAAAAGAAAGACAGGAGTGAGAAAGAAAACAATCAGAGGTTGTGTCTGATGTTATAATAGTTATCTTGCTGATAAACGAAGCAGCGTGAATCACAGAGAGTGAATCAGCTGTCAGAGCTCATAAAATGGCAACTAAAAGTCATTTAGTTTTACAGTATATTATTATACAATATTATACAATTTCAAGATGCTTATAATGTACAATATTCCTCAAGTATTTACTTATAAATATATTCAGTTTACTTCAGTGTTTTGATCAAACACTACTGATTCAAATAAACCTTCAGCAGCATCTAGCTTAGTTATTATTTATCATAACTCTCTGTATTAAGACCAGTATCAGTTTGAGACTGACTGATAACATGTATTAATTCTATTTTCAGTTTTAATACAGGGCCTTCCTTTTCTGAATGGATTATGCCTTTAAGTTTCTAAACTAATTCACCTTAATTCTGCAAATAAAACAAGATTGCAGTGAAGTCTTATATTATTTGGTTGTCTTTTATTCAGAAATACACTAACACATCCTTTCTCAATGTAGGGGCCAGAGTAAGATGACTTTCCACCTTTGTCAGACTGAGGCTGCATACATCACTCGCAGTCGCTGACACCTCATCATCTTCAGACATCTTTCTGCAGGGTTTGTATGTGGGTGCAAAGACACAGAAATTTCCACATGGCACTGAACCAACAGGAAGAAGTGACTGATCACAAAAGAGCGCAGATTAGATCTCTACTGCTGCATGATTTTCTGCACAGTACATAATTGTTACTTGAATGAAAGACAGGTGAACAATAATGATCACACGCTCTTCATCTCCTATGGAACCTCAGTACAAGTCACGCTCCAGCTGACAACCCTGATGCACTTTATCAACATTCACATTAAAACGTTATTTTGATTGAATTCCTAATTTGCCTCATTAAGCTGAAGATAAAGATGAAAAATTATCCCAGTAGAGGTAATTTAATTCATTCACGTGCTGTAGATTTTTTTGGGTCATAGATTTTAGGATTAACTTGCACCTGGAAAACGTCCCGCCTCTTCCAACCTGCCTTTGCTCGTGGTTCAGGTCGTATTGCACGCTTTGTTTTCCTTGGATTCAATTTCTTGGGCTAGATTTACAGTAAGGAAGAAGATTAAAAAATTATCAAATGTCACCTCCAATTCAGGACAAAGTTAGAGAACGATACGCACTTTCCTGTTGGCTCTTGCTAAATGAACCTGTGCATCTCTAAGGAACAAGCAAACACTTTGACTAACCTTGCAGGTGTGCTCCAGTTAAAACTGACGGATTTGAGGAAACGTGTTTTGCAAAATCCTTCAGATATTCAAACACATAAAGTTAATAATCAGTACATCATAAGCCGAATGCATGAGCCTGTAATACACACTCACCCAGACCTGCAGCCATTGTACAAGAGGGAAGTTGTCTTTATCAATACAATCATATATTTGACCAAAAGCACAACTGATGTCAATATAATATCAAATAATAAACTTTTTAGTATCCTGTTTAAACATGCCATATATCAACTTTTTATTACTTTAATTCTGACATGTTCTATTTCTTTATTTCACCCTTTTTATCTTATCTTTTATCATATTATTGTTGGGTATTTCATTCTGTTTCATTCTCTCTACTTTTAGTGACCTGATTATATAATAAATGTTATTAAAGGTTTAAGAACAAACGGGTGTGTCAGGCAGTCGGTCTTAACAGGGAACACAATGTCTGGAAATGTGTTAAACACCACAGGAGGAAATGAGCCAGACTCAGTGTTGACTCAATGTTAATTGAATAGTTTATTGCATAGACCCCTTGATAATGTCACTTTCATTTCTGAATAAATTTGCCTGCACACGCAACAGCTTCTTGAACGTGTGTGTGCATGCGTGCATGTGTGTGAAGAACAGCTGAGTCCTGAAGTGGAGTTTCTGGTTTCCCTAAAATGTTACTCCCACGCTGTGTTTTTGTTTCTTATTTCATTTACATGGTAACACTTCACCTTTACCCGCCCATTTAGCATTTATAAGCAGTATATTAACATTTAAATACGTTACTTATAACACACACACACGCGTAGTTTTAAGCAGATTTAAGTGTTTATTAATGTATTTGTCAACAACTATAACTCCTCTTGTGGGCACACATAACTGGAGGTTGGTGTTCAATCAGATCATGAATGACGATATCGTAAAACACAGTAATAATTTAAAATATGTCCTCAGAGGAGTAGTTATAGAAGTTGGTAAATACTGTACATTCATAAACACTTAAAAGTGTCCTTATATCTGCTACATTATAGTGTGTTATAAACCATTTATTCAATGTTTATTACTGCTTTTAAATGCTAATATATATACAGGTATTTCTATAGTGTCATCTGTCAACCACATGGACTGTATATTTCACCATGCATTACTGAAGTTGTACGCTAGATACTAGAAATTCTGGTGTGGAGATCTTTTCGGTTGCTGAACAGAATCCTGTACACAAGTGCTATCTGACCAATGAACCTGAACCACCCTGAAAGTAAAAAACACAGGCACAAGGCACATTAAAAGAAATGTGACTTGAACTGAATGAAAATAGGCAACGTCTACACATCTACCCTGATTTGAAATTAAGAGGCGTTTAGTACCCATAGGCCCCCTTCTTTATGACGCCAGTGCCTAAAACATTTCCCTCTTCCACAGTCCAGAACTCAACAGCAAATAAGGACAGCATGCAGGATATAAATATACGCAATTATTATATTATAGACTGTGTGCCACACCTGTGCCACCAGCATTGAGGCCACTTGTGAGAGGGTTTGTTTCTTTGATGAGGGTTGTGTCAGAAGTGCGACAAGGTGTGTCCCTGTAGATGATTCTCATATGATGACCTACTGGACAAACTCACATGTGCATTTGATTTCCAACACTCTTAACTTGATCAACTCTGCCACAGTGACTATGCACGAACGTGGTTTTGCAGTAATGAAACATTTGAGTTTCTCAGGAACGTGTTTTTGGCTGACCTATTTAGTGCAGACTAAATGGCCGTGTAATGCAATACAGCTCAACAGCACCACAGACTGAAGCCTCCAAAATGATCATGCAGTTGAATCATCATCTCTCTGAAACAGCTTAAACAAAAACTGAACACTATAACCTTCATGGAGGTAGAATCTATAGCAAGACTGTTGTTTTAGATTGCATTAGTTTTAGTGTGCCTAATAAGTGTGCCTAATAAACTGGCAACTGAGTGCAACTGAGTGTACGTGTCTTTGTCTGAACACATCAGGGACGAAATGGGGTTACGGCACAAAAACAGCTGAACAACTGCTGGCTGAAATTTGAAGAAGACAGACGGCCGTCCAAAAAGGCACCAGAGATGCTAAAGACACACAAGTAGAAGTTGATATGGGCAATCATTGATTCAGTAGGTTGTGAGCTGTTCAGAGAGTCATTTTCAAGGGTATCGCAAGGGTTTCAAGGGTGTCATTTGGGGCAAGAGGAGCAGGCTTTCCCTAGCCTTTGGATCCTGCAAAGAACGCACTTTTATCAGTTGATGTGAACTTTGGATCCTGTCCATGAACTGACATTCAGTACACGTTCAAAGATTTTCACGGTTTCTGGCAGCACGCACGGAAAACGGATGAACAGATCTACCATCAGTGACATGCAATATGTAATACACCTGCATCAGATAGCAGGCAGATGGGAAACAGGTGGGCAGGAAGGTGGAAATATTAGGTGACTGACAGTGGTGGAAGAAGTATTCAGAAGTACTAATATCACACTAATTCCACTACAAGTAAAAGTCCTGCATTTTACTTAAGTAAAAAGTATGTAAGTATTATTAGCAAAATGTACTTAAAGGGATGTTTCGGACTTTTTGAAGTGGGGTTGTATGAGGTACTTATCCATAGTCAGTGTCTTACCTACATTAGATGGCGGTCGGCACACTCCCAGTTTGGAGAACCAGCCGGAGTACACTGCATAGAAGCTAAGCAATGTACTGCTGTCGATGGGGCCAGCAGTAAAAACGTATTTTAGCTACCTAAAAAAAGGCCCAGCTAAAAAAAACTTGTATCAGTTTAAGTGTACGCCATATTTAGAACATTTTCACCGCTTTACCTTGCCGTCAGACAGCCCTTTCCTTTGGCATTACATTTTCTCAACCGTAAACTTCCGTACCTCATACAACCCCACTTCAAAAAATCCAAAATATCCTTTTAAAGTATCAAAAGTAAAAGTACTCATTCTGGAGTAAAATGGTCATCATATGTTTGTTGCGTTGCTGTCATGTGACAATCACGTATCTCTAAAAAGTTAACATTACAGCTTTGTGACCAGGGACGTGAACAGACATTCAGAGGGGCTGTTGCTCTAATCTGAAAAAAGGGCTTCATGTCGTTCATGTGATAGCATAATATAAGGCAATATTGCGCAACGTGACGCAAATGTGACAAGCTGTGCATTGTTCGAAGGCATACGTGGAGACTTTCATTCACAGGGCATTCCTTTGGTTATACCATTCGTTGTTAATAATTTCCACAACTTCAAAAGACTAATTTAGAGCCCTCACACACATGGCACATACCATGGCAACAGTACCAAGTTTGTTATTGTCACAGTGTCACATGATGGGGGGCATAGGGCTTCGCTTTGCGTCACGTTTTTTTTTCTTCTTCTTTTTACAGCACTGGGCCGCCCCAGCTCTGTGTCCTTGGAGGCATGCCTATCAAAAAGTAGTTAAAGTTTGGATGATATGGCAATTTAATTTGGTTTAATTTTAGCAATTATGGGCTACTCATATTTATGCAGCCACAACAGCAAAAATAAAACTGTAATAATAATACAACTTTTTTCTCCCTCCAGAGGAGCACCTTGGACAGCTTTAGCCCGGCCTTGTGCACATCGTTGTTTGTGACAATGCATTTTCCAGCTAATCCAAGGAGGGTATTAAATAATTTATTTAGCTTTAGAAGTGGGATAATTTTCTCAACCCATTAAGGAAAACTTAATCCTTCAGTTTATCAGAAAATATCACATTTAAAATTACCATATTTGGAGATACGTGGTTTTCACTGGACAGGAAGGGTAATAGAAATTGTAATCTGCAAAGTAACTAAAGCTGTCAGACAAATGTAGTGGAGTAAAAAGTACAATATTTCCCTCTGAGATGTAGGAGACAGAAGTATAAAGTTGCATAAAAAAATACTATAGTAAAATACAAGTACCTCGAATTTGTGCTGAAGCACAGAAATTGAGTAAATCTACTTAGTTACATTCCACTATGACCATGACTGGCAGAGGCAGGAAAACTAAAAGGGCGAAACTAGTGGACGAGAGAGGAATGGCTGGCTGTGAGATGACATTTAAAAGCTGGTGAGGCACACAGTAGTTCTCAAAGTGAGGTTTACATTGGATCGGTATCCTGTGCTTAAGTATTGGAATCAGTATGAGGAGGAAAAAGGTGGGATTGTTGCATCTGTTGTATTTAACAATTTTAACACATTAAGCAAATGCTCCCAACTTTTAGCATGCAGCAGTTAAACACATACAATGCAGTACTTCAACAGTGAAAAGGTGAATATACAGTGTGAAATATTTTCCACCACATACAACAAGGGCCCCCTGTTCTGCAGGTTCTAATCTTAACTGATGCATTTTTCATCATCAGTGTCTTCATGAAATTGGACAGGAAATCAATGGACAGGTCACACCAAAGAGAATTAGGCCGTTGCTTTGGCAGCAGAAGTTAGTTTGTGGCTTAATGACAATAGTGATATCATAAAATGTTGATAAATTATCTTTTGGGACAAGCACCTTGACACTTTATAGCACTGAAGCAACTTACATACTAAAGCCTTTGGTGGAGTATTATATCTCGTTTTTTGTTCTGAGCACAATTTGATAATCTTCATTATTCTCTAGAGACAATGTGGTCTCTTTTATGTGTTTATGAGGAAGCAAGATCCATTTTATGCTGACCTATTTGAAACAAAAACCTGGTTTATTAAATTGTGCCAGCTTTTACTGTATAAAGCCTTGTTGTACCCCTGCAGTCTCAAATGGATGAGGGAGAAGGACAGCATCACCTGGTAATTGTTTAATTTTGTGGATCTCTATTTTTCATGCATATGCACATTTGCAAATGCATACTTATAATTCCAAGCACTCTACTAAGTTGTAATATAGTATTTTATCATAAATGATAATAAAATAAATCCATTATGCTTGCTAAGCAGATCTGAATCGCCTTGGGAGAATGGCACGTCACATCATGTTGTCTGTGCTGCTGTTGGGGATGATAAGTGAGTAGTTTCAATAAAATTATTTCATGTATGTTATCTCATTGCTATATGATGTTGTATTTGAAAATATAAGCTTTACTTAAATTATTTAGTGTTGGTAAATTTCTGAGATTTATCTTGTTATATCAGTTTATTTTCATCTTTGCTTCATTTTTGTTTAATTTACAGGCTTGGTGACTCCCCAGAGTTTGGGTAAGTTGAAGTTGAGATAAATCTTGATTTTTCTTCGGTTCAGTGTTTGCATGCCAGTCACACAATCTTGCCAAATTGGTCATAGTGATGACATTAATATTATCACTAATGCTGTATCATTAGTGTGACTGTTAGCCAACATGACTTAGAATAGAAGTTGATTGATTTATTATAATTCATGGTTCAAGATGATGATTTTTGATACACCTTTATATCACCATTAGGCTGTATAAGGATGTGTAATAACTGGATATTGAATCACTGCAGTAAAAACTCAAAATGTGTTTTATCTAAATAATCTATCTGTCCAATAAATGTGTGTCTCAGTGGAGCATTTTAAAGTAATGCAGAACCGTCAGTAGGGTTTTCATGTTTCAAAGTTTAAGTTAGGTTTTAATTTATGAGTTTCTGGTTTTGCTCTGTGAATATTGTGTATATCGGGTTAAAAATACAATTCAAGACATCTTCTGCACACTGCAAAAATTAACAAGTCAAAAATTAAGTTGAAGCAAATAGCTTCATAACTTTTGAGCTCCTGTTTTGCTGAGTAGTCTAGAACAAAGAGCATTGTTTTGCATAGAGGCCAAAACAAAAGTGGAATGATTAGGGTAAGCCTTTTAAACACTGGAATATTTGTAATGGTCAATGTCCTTTTTTTAATTATTGTGTAATTTTGTTCTTCCTAGGACCCCTCTACCCAATATCTGGAAATACAAGCTCTCGATCAGATGATGGAAGTTCTCCTTTAATAACACTACAACGATCTTTTGTCTATTTTGGGAGGACGTATAATCAGATTTATGTATGTAAAAATATTGTTGTCCAAATACAACTGTCACATCTTTGTAGACTATGAAAACGTGTTGTGAAATTGTAGAACAGAGACACAATGCAGAATTTTAATTTATAAAAGAAAAAAAAAAGTATTGATTGCACTAAGACAATATTAACTTACAGATGCAGTTGTCAGCGTCTTGTGATTCCTTGATAGCAGTGGTTTACCCAAATATTTGCTTTCAGGTCAACCAGAATGGACACTTGACATTTGACAGGCCATGGGTAAGTTTCATACCTCAAGAGTTCCCACTACATGGATCCAAAGACATCATCGCTCCATTCTGGACAGATTTGGACAACAGAGAAAGTGGTGAAGTCCACTACAACCAATACACCAGCGGCAGTGTCCTCCAACAAGCTACACAGGACATTAATGAGTATTTCCCAAGACTGAACTTTAATGCCAACTGGGTCTTTGTTGCAACTTGGTATGAGGTGGCCTACTTTCCGAATTCAGGAACAGTAAGTGATCTGTTTTAAATGGTGAAACACCCCCAAAATACACACATCTCATATTATGAAGTACTATAAACCATTTTCTTTCCAGCACACCACTGTGCAAGCAGTCTTGATCTCTGGTGGCCGGCACTCATTTGTGCTGATGAACTATGGGGTTATAGCCTCCACATCTCGCAGTATACAGGTCAGAACCACCAAAGTTATGAGTGATCAATTAAGAAATAAAGTATGTGTTTTTCAGTTGCTATAATTTAAATTTAATACAATAATTTTAGTATATTGTGCACATGATACATTATTTTACTTTACAGAATAATAAAAAACACTCAAATTTAATCCAGAAATGTTTAATCTGTATGACATGTGCTGCATATTCCAGGCTGGATATGACACAATCAACTCCACTCACCACTTCACCATCCCTGGATCATTCTCTAACACTGCAACAGGCAGTAACTCAAATTTCCGCCTGAGCAGCAATGTCAATGTACCTGGTCGGTGGGCTTTCCGGACAGACCATGTATCAGAAGGCTGCACTTTCAATGGTATAATCAGATACAGAGGGTGATCACAAGTGGCACTTTGTATGTATGTATTTATGCATCTTACTTGATGTGCATCCTTGGTGACTACTCCTGAGACATATACACATGAGACTGACAAAAAATCTGCCCTTGTTGAACAAATGAATGCTTTATATGCTGTCTACAGTTGAGTACTGTATATTGCACACTGTGACATTAGACTAAAGTGTAAGATTATATTAGTTGTAAAGAAGTAAATATACAGTTTCTTGTCCATTATTCCATACAATGTAGAGTTGATTGCATCAACAAAGATATAAATTGTTTTTTTTATATGGTTTATATTTTATATAGTATTGTCTGTGAGTTGGTTTATATTTAAGTTTTGGTTGACCATTTCTTTTCATTCTTTTCAAGGTGAACCCGTGCAGCAGGGTGACTCATTCTGGAGCGACAGGACCTGTGCACAGAAGTGCACTTGCACCTCAGCCGGCCTGCAGTGTCATAACCAACCCTGCTCCTTTTCCCAAATCTGCCGGCCTACTGCCTTTCAGTTCTCCTGCCAGACAGTACAGAGACGCACCTGCACCATAAGTGGTGATCCACATTACTATACCTTTGATGGCACAGTGTTTCACTTCCAGGGCACCTGCACTTACGTTCTTTCTGAGGAATGTGGTCGTGGGCTGCCCTACTACAGAGTAGAGGGCAAGAACGAGCACCGGGGCAGCACTCGAGTTTCCTGGACTCGACTGGTCAAAGTGTATGTCCATAATGAAACTATTGAGCTTGTCAAGGGACGTCGTGGTGAGGCAAAGGTTGGTAATTTTGACTGTGCTTAAATTCAGTACTTCTTTCTATATGAGACCAAATATACTTTTTCTACTCTTGACATACTTGCTGGTGTGCTTTCAGGTTAATGGAATCTTTGCAGCCACTCCATTCTACCTCAATAATAACACCATCCACGTTTATGAGTCAGGTTTTTCTGTGATCATCAGCACTGACTTTGGCTTGGAGGTATCCTATGATGCCTACTATTATGTCAGGATCAATGTGCCCTACACTTACCAGAATGCAACATGTGGCCTGTGTGGAAACTTCAACAATCTCCCTGGGGATGACTTTCGAACCCGCCAAGGCGAGGTTGTGAGCTCTGATGTGGTTTTTGCAAACAGTTGGCAAGCATCAGGGGACAATGAGCCTGGTTGTGAGGCACAGTGTGAAGGTCTGGAATGCGCTGCCTGCACCGAGGCTCTGACAGCTTTATACAGCAATACTGCCCATTGTGGTATCCTCCAGAACAGTTCTGGACCCTTTGCTGCATGCCATCAACGACTTCCCCCACAGAACTTTGTGCAAAGCTGTGTGTATGATCTGTGTGTAGGAGGAGGGTACCAGCCCATTCTGTGCCAAGCCCTAAATGTGTATGCAAGTCAGTGTCAACAGAATGGTATACAGCTGCCAAGCTGGAGGAGACAAGGTTTCTGTGGTATGTCTGTCAGTCTGTCAACATAATTTAAAAATGTCCTTTGGGTAAAATGTCCATGATGTCAGTATCAACTTTACTTTTCTGTTTAGAAATCCCATGTCCAGCCAACAGCCACTTTGAGTCCCAAGGTACAGGATGTCCAGCTACCTGTGTCAATCCCAATTCTACCAACAACTGCCCTCTCCCTGCCCAGGAGAGCTGCATCTGCAACTCAGGCTATGTCCTTAGTGCTGGGGTCTGTGTACATCATGCTGAATGTGGTTGCAGCTTTGAGGGTCGCTACTACCGCTCTGGAGAAACTGTAATACTAGATGAGAGCTGTGGAAGACGTTGTACTTGCAGTTATGGCTCCATGACCTGTCGCTCCCATGGTTGTGGCCCATTTGAATCATGCAGTGTGGAGGAAGGAGAAAGAGGATGCAGACCTAACAGCTATGGAACATGCTGGATAAAGGGCCAAACGTCATATCATACATTTGATGGATTGACATACCAGTATCCAGGGGCATGTCTATTGACCCTTGCCACAGTTATGGATATGTCAAGTCACCCCCACTTTGTAGTGACAATAGGAAAAGAACCTAGAGGTCAACAGGGCTTTGCCTTGGTGTTGAAGTTTGAGGCCAAGGATTTACAGGTATCCATTGAGATGGCAAGTAGCAGCAAAGTACAGGTAAGTGATGACAAAATAAGTTGTGATTGTGGTGTGATTATTATTTTTACTCTTGCACTCTCTACTTTTATTAAGATAACCATTTCATTCTTCATCTCCATCAATGACTTGAATGTGTTGAATTTTTGTCAACTACAAAATCTGACACTGGCCTTTTAAATGGCCCTTTAGGTTGACGGTCAGCTCATCAGACTACCTTTCAGCTCAGCATCCAACCGAATCCACATCTACCACAGCAGCGTTCACAGTATCATCCTTCGCACCTCCTTTGGTGTAACTGTGCAGACAGTCTGGCCTCACTTTGTGCGTGTCACTGCACCTGACGTCTACAATGGTTCACTGGGTGGACTCTGTGGTAACTATAATGGTCTTCCAAATGATGATTTTCGTACACCCAATGGCATTCTGGTCAACAGCTCTCAGGACTTTGGAGACAGCTGGAGAAATGGCTCCCTTGCTGCACACTGTGTGGAGACTAGAAATCTCAACTCTACAACAAATTACAATTCTAGTGAGGAATGTGGCATTCTTGGACTGTCGCATGGACCTTTTGCTCAGTGTTGGGACATGGTGGACCAATGGGAGTATGTTCACATGTGTGACAAGACTGTTAAGTCTTCTAGAAATCCAGCAGTGGCGCTTTGTGAGGTGCTGCAATATTGTGCTCTTATGTGCCAACAGAAAGGTGTTGCTATAGGACATTGGAGGAATTCAACTGGCTGTGGTAAGCACTTTTTCATTTTTAGATGAAAATTGGCTTTTTTGTTTTAAAATGATTGTAATCCATCTTTTGGGGTTTTTTCCCCACCAGAGCAAACCTGCCCTCTAAACAGCCATTATGAACTCTGTGGAACATCTTGTCCTTCCACCTGCCCCAGCCTCTCTTTCCCTTTCACCTGCGACACTATGTGCCTGGAGGGTTGCCAGTGTGATGATGGTTTTGTCCTCAATGGAAACCAGTGTGTGCCACCAACAGGATGTGGATGCTATCATCAAGGGCACTATTGGCAAAGTGGTGAACAGTTCTGGGATGGTGAGGAATGTCAGAGCCTGTGTAGCTGTGATGGCACTACTGGGGCAGTCCATTGTATCCCCAACTCCTGTCGTCCCCAGGAGTCCTGCCGTGTGGTGAATGGTGAGTTTGGCTGTCATCCCAATCCTCATGGCACCTGCTCTGCCTCTGGAGACCCTCACTATCTCACCTTTGATGGCAAGGCATATGACTTCCAGGGAACCTGCCGCTATGTTCTGGCGACACCTTGCAACGCCACTGATGGATTTTCAGTGGAAGCTAAGAATGAGCCGTTGGACGGGGGAGTTTCATTTACAGCTGAAGTTTTTGTGAATGTGTGGGGCTATCGAGTGCATATGTTGAGGGGGAGCCATGGTATGGTACAGGTGAGTTACACAGATCCAGAACTATTGCAAACATTCTTTATCTAATCATTCCTCACACCTACATCTATTTGTAATCTACAATGGATAAGACAGTTGTCATTTTTAAAAGCACCAGATAGTGGAAACACAAATACAAATCTTCCCATTTTGTTTTTCCAATGTTAAAGGTGAATGGAATAACTAAAAACCTACCTATTCAATTGAATGGAAGTCATGTATCTATCTATACAAGAGGATCTCGCACATTTGTCAGTGCTGATTTTGGTCTGAATGTTACCTACGATGGAAAGAGTGAAGTGTCTATCTCTGTGCCTTCAAGTTACAGGTATCTGCCATTTAGTGATTATATGTTTGAATGCTTTAGTTTACATTCTGAAAAAATCTAAATTATCATATATATTTGACACATTTAGCTTCAATCTATCAACATACTTTTGACTCTAGATGTATTTAATCATTGTCATCAATATAGTGGACAAATGTGTGGACTTTGTGGAAACTTCAATGGAAATCCAAATGATGAGTTCCACACCCCATCTGGAATGATGGTCACTACTCCACAAGAGTTTGGGACAGCTTGGAAAGTGGCAGGCAACTACACCTGCAGTGATGAGCATGGTTCCACCGGCCCACAATGTACCAATAAGCTGTATGCTAGAGCTCAGTGTGAGGTGATTCAGGCAGCCAATGGCCCCTTCAGCTTCTGCCATGAACAAGTGGACCCAACGCCATATTTCAAGAACTGTGTGTTTGATGTTTGTTTGTCAAAAGATTTTCTATGTGAGGATATTCAGGCATATGTCAGTGCCTGTCAGTCGACTAATGTTCGAATCTACCCTTGGAGACAGAACACCAACTGCAGTAAGTCAACCAGTCAATTTCTCATTTAAAAACTACATAGAAACTCATACCAACAATCTACTATGTTTTTCTTACCATGTCTTCTGAGTGACTGTCTACTCACAAATGTATGGAATGGACTTAATAAAAGCAATTATATCCATCTAATAGCTGCCATTCCTTTCCTCACTTTTAAAGAACTTGACTGTCCAGCTAACAGTCATTATGAGCTATGTGGCACCGACTGTGGCCACACCTGTGCCAGCAGCATTGATGCCACCTGTGAGGAGGTTTGCTCTGAGGGATGTTTCTGTGATAATGGCTTCCTTAAGAGTGGGACAATGTGTGTCCCTGTGGAAAGGTGTGGCTGCCAATATGACGGCTTCTACTACAATGTAAGTCACATCCCAGTTAATATGTTCTGAGGTTGCAATAAGCAACTTTTTAATTTTCATTAAAAACAAATAATGTTCTCTTTTTCATGCTACAGGCTGGTGAGTCCTTCTGGACAGAAGGCTGCTCCCAGCGATGTGAGTGCCATGCTCCCAATGACCTGCGCTGTTTTGCTGCATCTTGCACTCCTGCACAAGAGTGCACCATCAGAAATGGCCAGCTGGGCTGTTTCGATGCAATGTCTACTTGCACCGTATGGGGGGACCCACATTACATCACCTTTGATGGGGCACTTGTTCATTTCCAGGGCACATGCTCTTACATCATTACTGAGAGTCTGAGCCACAGCACCAATGAAACCCAGTTTCAGGTAATAGCCACCAATAATCACCGTGGAAACAACCTTGTGTCATTTGTATCAGCAGTGGATATATACCTCTCAAATCAACCAGAGAGTGCATACATCAGGATTGGACCCAACAAAAGAGTGAAGGTAAACTCTTACTTATTTTATGTAACTTTCTGTATCTATCAGGTGTAAACATACATCACAAGTGCCTCCCCACCTTTTGTCCGTCTCTTTCTAATCTCTCATCCCTCCAGGTAAATGGAAGTGAGGTGTCTCTTCCCACCACTGCAGGAACCTTAGCTCATGTGGTAAGGCAGGGAAGCTACATAGTGGTCGATGCCGTTGACTTGATAGTCCAGTTTGACGGCCAGAGTACGTTACTGGTGAGAATCGGCCAAAACCGTGAAAAAAGAGTCACAGGGATGTGTGGAAACTCCAACAGTGACCCTGCAGATGACAAAGTCTTGCCCAATGGCACATCGGCACAAAATGACAATGACTTTGGACACAGCTGGAAGGCAAACACAAGCCAACCAGGGTAATTACAGCAGATACACTGTATTGTTTAATACCAAATGCATGATAATATGTTATTTGAAGCTGAAATGTTAATGCTTTTTAAAAAAAACTTCATCTTTCTTCTCAACAACTATCAATTTCTCGATTTCTATAGTGAGAGGGTTTGGCTTCATTTTACAATTCTAGGTCCTTAAGAAATTCTTAAACCCACAAAGGAGAATATATATTTTTAACATGAGTGTAGAAACCTGTTCAAATTAAATACTGAGGATTTCACAATAAAACACTCATGTACAGTATTGTGAATTAATGATTTTTTTTAGACAAAATATTGTGTGGTAAAGTAAACAAAGACAGTCAAACTGTTTAATGTGTAACCCTCAATGTCTTTTCCAGATGTGGATCCACAGATGAGCCGGATGGGAGATGTCGTGTAAAGGAAGAATACTCTGAGCTATGTAGTATCATCACCAACACTAGCGGCCCATTCAGTGCCTGTCACCTACACTCTGACCCCCAGCCATTTTTCATTTCCTGTCTCTATGATCTCTGCCACTACACTTTAGTCAATGACATGCTGTGTTCAGCTGTCTCAGCCTATGAGAAAACCTGCTCTGTTTTGGGATTGAACATCCCAGAGTGGCGCTCGGCCTTGCAATGTGGTATGTCTGCACTGAGCTAATGGACAGCATGAAAAATGATAATTCCTTGGGAGATTAACTGGACTTGTAAACTCTACAAGCCGTAGGTTTTTTTTCTGTTATCTGCTCTGTTCCATCACTCCTTGTCTCAATCTTTCTCCACTATTTCTACAGCTGAGTCAGACCCCTGTGAGCAACTAAACTGCGCAGAGTATGAGTGGTGTGGTGAGAAAGACAGTGTTTACGGCTGCTTCTGTGATGAACACTATTCTCGGCCCAACAGTGAGAGCTATGGTGCGAACTCTTCTATAAATATATTTTTTCTCAGATAACAGTAATAACAATGTTCGAGTTCGAGCAAAGAGGAAGAGTGTACATTGCCTGAGTGCAGGTGCATTATTACTGTAATGTACATTCCAACTAAATAAAAATTATTTGTGAGATTTTGGTTAAAACTAATAAAAAACAATATGCATTTATGGCAATATAAAGCATATCCAATAACTTTTCCATGGTCCAGTCCAGGAATTTGGTATACCAAAATCTTTTTTCATATTTTCTCCTAGACTCGTCCATCACTTGTGTCAGTAGTTCAGGCACAATATCGCTGTCACGCTGCCAGCTGTTTGAAGCTGGCTTCCAGCCTAGTGCCCTTCACCTCCAAGATGACTCCTGTAAAGGGACTCTCCAGGACGGACGACTGCTGTTCCACTTTAACAATGACGACCAGCTGTGTGGGACAGTTCTCAGGGTACAGTTCGTGGCCTACAATGTTATCAACGCAGACTGAGGAATATTTTAGGTGTATATGTTCTCCACAGGACAGACTGCATCTGTAATTTACTAATTATACTTTTTAATCATCTAAATCTTAAAGAGCAATGGGACCCACTTCCGATATGAGAACACCATCCAGGGCGATGAAGGACTAAACATCCACCTGGTTTTCTGCTGTGAATACCCTCTGACTCAGGCCCTGTCTATGGATATAGGCATCAACCCTGTAGAGAGGTAACAGTCACAATAGCATCTCAAATTGCTGTGTATTTTTTACAAGAGCACATAAATCCACACCTAAGTTCTTTTTATGATGAACATCTGTTGATAGTATCACAGTGTATGTAATGCAACCAAGCTTGTAATAATTTCACATATCAGTACCACATATATTATACAATGCTAAATCTGCACCTAAAGTTCAGACTCTATCAAATGGGTCAGAATTACAGCAGTGGTTAAATTTCCGAACCAGGGGAGGGTGTCTAACTGTCGTATCAACCCCCCAAACTGCTTTTAAAGTTTATGTGCTTTGCTTTACATTTATACCACCGGTAAATACCTCCACACACTGTGTATAAATATGTTAATAGCATAAAAAGCATTTTTGTGTGTGTTTAATTACTCTTTGATTGAAGACTGATCTACATTGGAATACGTTTTCTTCATCATTTTGGCATTATTGGTCACTACCTGCGTCAGAGTACATAATGAAAGATTTCAGATGATGTCGTCCCTGTTCTGAAAATCTTTTATGTCAAACAGTTCCCTACAAGATTTCTTCCAGCACTTTTTTTTGGTACATATTGTTTTAAGTACCAACGATCCACTGAATTATTCTCTCTCATGTTTAGTAGGATTATGTATTATTGTTTTTCTGTAGCTTTATGAAGAGGAAGCTTCCATCTGGCCAGGGTCGCTATCATATGAGGATGATCCCCTACCAGGACGCTGGTTTCCGCCTTCCCCTAACCAGAAACAGAAACATAGAAATGGAAATCGACCAGAGGTTGTACGTGGAGGTGCGGACAGAAGGAGTCGATGAACGGCAGATCTCCACCGTTCTGGACTCTTGTTGGGCTACGCCTGTTAACAATGCCAGTTACCCTGTACGCTGGGATCTCATTATGACTAAGTAAAGGAGCTATTGCCTCTTCACCTTGTGTTATCACACTAAACAGTAGAAGAATTTAATCAAAATTCAATTCTAGCCTCTCTCCACTTGCTTTACCCATCCTCTCTGGTAACATTGTAACTTTCACCACCTTCCCTTTCCTCCAGGTGTCCTAATCCAGCAGATGATTCAGTAGAGCTGGTTCAGAATGGCAATTCCACTGCGGCCCGATTCTCCTTCGAGATTTTCACCTTTACCGATTTTCCATCCATCTACCTGCACTGCCAGGTCCACCTGTGTCTTTTGAGCCACAACAACTGTCCAACTGTACGTACCGGCATCCATCCATCCCTCCACTTTCTATAATCTTAAACTGACTAGTGTATCAGGGGGATGGAGCCTATCCCAGCATTCAGTGGCCGGGAGCCTGGGTCGCCAGTGTATGACGAGGCTAACACAAGGAGTCAAGGACTTATAAACATACAAGCAGATACATTTAGAATCACTTTTACATCTACGGTCAGTTAGAGTAATCTAACCTGCATTTCTCTGGACTGAAGACGCATAACATCGAGTCTTTGTGTTTTTGTACAGAGACTGGTAAAATAATCCTGTACTCCAAAAGCAGCAAGTTTGATTGCTGAGCTGCTTTGCGCCTGGTTTTGTGCTGCAGTGATCATTATCTAAGTCAGTCAGAATCAATGCATCAATAAAACCCTGCAATGTTGTTCTTCTGCAGCATTGCAATTCACACAGAGGTCACCACAGAGGTCTGAGAGACGTATCCTACCACGACACTGTGACGCTCTCACTCGGACCTCTGACCGCCTTGCCGGGTAGATACTCGGTTTGTGCATTTCTTTTTATCTTTTCATAATGTCTGTATTCTTGTGGATGATGTATAAATCGATTATGGCTTATATGTTGGTTGCTCTCTTGCAGACAAAATGATGAAACCTCCTTGATGACCCTGCTTGTCATTTTGCAGACTGCAGCAACTCTGGGGAGATCAAAGATGACCTCACATACAATGAACAGATGAATATATACCCCACCATAATATATTTATCAGGGGACAGTAGCTTAGTCATGTCACTTACTTTTCATCCAAAATTATAGAGATATTTAGAAAAGAACAAGGCTTATGTAGGCCTTATGAAGTCTATATCCCACAGAAACTTTGTATTTTCCTCTGCGCAAACATAGCATAGATAGAAAAAACTAAATAAAACGACAATCTGCCCTGCATTGTTTGTCTGGGCTGTGGCCCGCCAATGAGCCGTGGATGCATTTAAGACTTGAATCTGGGCACACAATCTGGCCACATCACGTGGATTCGAGAAAACGAGAGAAGCTTGCGTGCCTTAAACTCCCACCACTTCCTTGTCTATCATTCCATTGTTCACGGCAGCATTTCTTTACCTATTGTTATGTATACT
The DNA here is from genome assembly GCA_003416845.1 of Oplegnathus fasciatus. Taxonomy (NCBI): domain Eukaryota; kingdom Metazoa; phylum Chordata; class Actinopteri; order Centrarchiformes; family Oplegnathidae; genus Oplegnathus; species Oplegnathus fasciatus. The sequence goes on along the minus strand of NTHP01000386.1, from coordinate 423,302 downwards.
GTTTTTTAAACATCTATCTCGCTCTCTGTATCGACTGTCATTGTTGAGATGAACCTTTTAAATAAATAATGTGCATGGATAAAATAACTGCTGTCAATTGTTGTCAAAGTGGAAAGTAAGATCTTAATTGCAAGATTAAGCCACGATGAGAGAAGTCTTTATCATCATCAAATCTTTATTCGGGTGTGTGTTATTGAGACGAAACTATGATTTTTCCTTTCGCGTTTTTACAGGTTATAATAATAATGCAACAGGAAAATTATTTATGCTGAAAAAGCTTGGTACATCTCATGCTAATTTTATCAGCCTGGCACTCTATAAGCTTCCATCCAGGATGAGCAAAGGCAGTGAGAGAAGTCATGCATACTGTCACGCTACTGCACCACTCCTTCATCTGTCACACCATGTCAGCCGTTGCATTGTTCTTTAAGTGCCTTTATTCATTTAAACATTTTACACATTGTTTCCTTGCATGGCATTGTAATTCCAGTAAGATGCAGTTTCATTTTCAGTCATATTAATACACACCTACTTCAAATATTTTCAAGATTTACTGGCAGGGATTAAGTGCAGCTGCATATCTTTCATGCCAGGGAAACAAGGAACTGAATGATGACTAAAGTATACATACATATACACAAACAGGGGACAGAAAGGTACAGCACAGAGTGGTGTGAAGGTATTTATTTTTTAGTGGCATATATTAAACACATCATTTCTTTTATAGTCTCTTACATTCAATTTCAATTTCAGTTTCTTTTGTTAAGAACTTTGAACTTTTCAACAATCTATCTTTTATAAATGTATCTTTAAATATCTGAGTGGAATTCGATGTGCTGCAGCACTGAACATGCTTTTAGTTTTTGGGGGATGCACTTCTTGTTCCTGTTGAGTTTAAATGCACTTAATTTACTGTAATGTGCATTTTAAATGTCCTCACTTTATCAATTGTGCTATGTAAATAAACTTGCTTTGCCTTGCCAAGTTAAGAAAGTGAATAACCAAAGTAAGGAAAGATCTGTCACTGATGGATAAATAACTTGATAACTCACCTGATAAGTTATAGTATTAACTTCTCTTGATCACTTGACAACTTTTTTACTATAACTTAAAAGATTCTGATATGAACAGCTCCTTTTCTTTGCCGGTTTTTACTTTGTCACTGTCCCATTGATGGGCGTATTCTAAAACCAAGTAGATGAACAATTCTGAATCTTTTAAAAAAACAAAACAGAAACAAAATAACAGGGCCTTGGAACAGAAAGCACTCACACCTATTAAGAAGTTGTTAGTCAGTGAGTTCCAAAACAACCCTTCTGAGTGCTCTGTTAACATTTACAATGATCTGCTTTCCCCGATGGTTAAGGTATGGTTAGCTTTAGGTAACAAAAACTTTCATGGTTTAAAAAAAAGAGGTAATGGAACTGTTAAGTAATTAATAAATATATACATTAAGAAATAATACATTAATAGGAACATTTAAAATTAATCTGTCAATGTTGGGAGCAACACAAAAGAAATTCCATTCACCCGCATTGTACTGGGGTGGAGGCAGAAATCTCAGAGATGGATATCTCAAAACATGAGCAAATAAAACCAAAACTATCTAAATACCCCTACAGGTAAGTGAGCAAATACAGTATGTTCTTATGTACTCTAGTCAAACCAGAGTAGTTTTTGAGATGTCCTGGTAACCAATAAACATGTGGGACTGAACAGAGCCTCCTTGGCAGACATAATAACTTGCAACAAAGAGCAGGTCACATATTTTCAGCAGTTAACACTGAACGGTGTTGCAAAAATCACGTTAATATTTTGTTATTTTACAAAATTTATAAGAAAAATTAATGGATAGTTGTCTTCAAGGGATATTTCTATGGGATTGTGATGTAACATGTGAATAAATACCCCTTTAGAACAAGTATCTTGACGCTTAAATAGCGTTCTGACAACGTACTGTAAGTACTAAAGCTGCTGGTAGAATATTACATCTCCTTTTTGTTTCAGCTGAAACAGTCCTTTAATCTTCATTATTGTAACACAATAGAATGTTTGGTTCACTTGTTATGAGGAAGCAATTAGATGTTATCCATCTGATACGCCTGTAACTGGTCAAACAACATATATGGAACTGTGCCAGCTTTTATAGTATTTAAGCCGTGTTCCAGCCCTGCAATCTCACATGGATCAGAGGTATAAGAACAAAAGAAGCACATATGATCAGGTAATAAAATTAACAATTATTTTGTAGAAGTGAGACATTATTTTCAAACTGCTGTGCTGCATAATGATAATATCTCCTAAAAAAGTGGTGGTTATTTCCAACAGAATTATAGTAATAACTTAACTGAGTTATTTTGATTTTGGAGGCAACAGTCAGACAAATGCTCTGCACACTGCCCTGACAGCTAAAATAAATTAACTTTAATAAAGCAATGCTTTCACAGACAGCAATAGACTTCATCTGACATTGTCAGTGTTTCCCACAGGTTGAGAATTTACTTGTGGTGGTGGGTGGCGCGGTGTGTGACAGGCATTGTTTTGCGTATGTAATTAGCACAATAATGCATATTATCATATAATTTAAAATTATACAGCTATGTTTACAATGATATATTGAGGGGGACAACTTTGTTTTTTCCCAGGAAGGGGGCCCCCCTGTCCCCCCATAATATCCGCCCATGTGCCAGTCCAACTACCCTCCTAAGTTAAAATAAGATGTGTAACCTGTGGTGTTTTTATTATCGAGTTAGGAGTTAACTTATAAAAGCTAAAGACAAGTTGTTTTCTGGTTTTGGTTTAATTTCTATTCCAATTGCCGATCTGAAGACGAAAACGGGAAAAGCGCGTGGGTTTAACAATGCATTGTATATTTGTTTATCATGTTATCAAACAAGTTGACCACAGATTTGGACGTAGGGTATTCAGACTGTCAGATCCATGGAAAAGAGACTTGAAACTGGCTTGTAATTAAGGGTTTAAAATTCACTCGTGCTGATGAACGGGGCTCAGCGGAGCCGGGAGGACATGCTGCTCCACCAGAAACATCTGTAAATGCTCAGCAGGGCGCAGATCCTACAGATTTTTTTTTTTAAAA
>NTHP01000386.1:385473-409388 GCA_003416845.1 Oplegnathus fasciatus | reverse complement strand
CCCAACAAAAGAGTAAAGGTAAAATCTTAATTACTTTATTTTATATAACATTTTCTCTATCAGTCTGGTGTAAACAAACCTCACAACAAGTGCCTCCCCACCTTTTGTCCATCTCTCTCTAATCTCTCATCCCTCCAGGTAAATGGAAATGAGGTGTCTCTTCCCACCACTGCAGGAACCTTAGCTCAGGTAGTAAGGCAGGGACACTACATAGTGGTCGATGCCATTGACTTGGTGGTCCAGTTTGACGGCCAGAGTACGCTACTGGTGAGAATCGGCCAAAACCGTGAAAACAGAGTCACCGGGATGTGTGGAAACTTCAACAATGACCCTGCAGATGACAAAATCTTGCCCAATGGCACATCGGCACAAAATGACAATGACTTTGGACACAGCTGGAAGGCACCCACAAGTCAACCAGGGTGAGCTGTTCACCGCACACAAAGTGGCATAAAAATATCACAATTGTCAGTTGAAAATGTAGCCTTGTTCAGCTTGACCACCATGCATTTTTAAACGCAAGCCACACCATTTACTCCTTTAAGACTTTTGGCAATAGTGCAATACACCTGCAGTGTTACATGCTTAAGTCCCCATGACAACAGTACACATATTACAGAAAAATATGTTGTGGCAAAGTAAACAAAGTCAGCCGCAGTGTTAAATGTATAATGCTCTTTCTAGATGTGGATCCACAGATGACAGGAGTGGTGATGGACTGGACGACTGTCCCTTTGTGGAAGAATACTCCGAGCTCTGTAGTGTCATCACCAACACTAGTGGCCCATTCAGTGCCTGTCACCTGCACTCCGACCCCCAGCCATTTTTCAGTTCTTGTGTCTACGATCTCTGCCTCTACACTCCAGCCAATGGCATGCTGTGTTCTGCAGTTTCAGCCTATGAGAGAACCTGCTCTGTTTTGGGACTGAACATCCCTGAGTGGCGCTCGGCTTTGCAATGTGGTATGTCTGCACTGACAGCCAAGTTAATAAATGAGAAATAATAAATCCTTAAGTTAATAGAGCTTGCCATTTGTCCTACTTGTGGAAAAAAGTATTTCGTGTTACTTGTTTTGTTTCAGTTTCATCACTCCTTGTCTCATTTCTCCACTATTTCTCCAGCTGAGTCAGACCCCTGTGAACAGCTGGACTGCACAGAGTATGAGTGGTGTGGTGAGAAGGACGGTGTGTACGGCTGCTTCTGTGATGAGCACCACCATCGGCGTAACAATGAGAGCTACGGTAAGGGCAGTTCCTCTTAAAACACTGCTTTGTTTTTTAGTATTTATGTGTAAGATGAGCAGTAGACATTACTCAAGTACAATGGCATTGTTAGTGAAATGTACACCAACACAAGAGAACAATGGGATCCATTCAGATTTTGGTTGGAGGAAAACTACTATACACTTGTTTTTATATGACTTTGTGGAGTTTTAGTATTCTCTTAACTTTTCCACATTAACTCCCTTTTTAGTCCTGAATTAATAGATTTTATTTTGCCACTTGGGGGCAGTGCAACAAACTGTAAACACAACAATCAATATGGGGAATATGTAAGCAAAACGTTGCATATTTATCAAGGATTAAGCAGATACAGAGCAACATTGGCATTCATTTGGAATCATCGTCCAGGTAACCTCATGAATGTAAGCCCAACATTCACTCTCTTTCAGCTCTGTTTTGGTCTCCACTAACTCCTGAGGGAACATTTCTGGCTCTTTAGCACCTAAATACTCCACCATGTGCGCCAGCTAGTTGGTTTATGATTATTTTGCTACAAACAGCCGTCTGCTGCATCTGGAAACAAGACTGATGAGATGTTTTTTTTAGTTTTTCTGTTTGAGCGGCACTAAGGACAGGTGGAAGCTAAAGATTACGGTGTTGAGAAAACTGAGACAAGTTATACAAAAACTACAGATACCATTTTTTATTTCTACCTCTCTTTCCTAGACTCGGCCATCACTTGTGTCAGTAGTTCAGGCACCATGTCTGTGTCGCGATGCCAGCTGTTTGAAGCTGGCTTCCACTCTAGTGCCCTCCACCTCCGGGAAGACTCTTGCAATGGGACTCTCCAGGATGGACGACTGATGTTCCAGTTTAACAATGATGACCAACTGTGTGGGACAGTTCTCAGGGTACAGTCCATAGACTATCATGCTATCACCACAGACTGAAGAAGATTTTAGATGTAAATGCTCTCCATAAGACATATTACAACTATAATCAACTTATACTATTTTGTCATTTAAATTTTAAGAGCAACGGGACCCATTTCATCTATGAGAACACCATCCAGGGTGATGTGGACCCCCATGAAGGTCTAATCAGCCGCCAGAGGAACATTCATCTGCGTTTCTGCTGTGAATACCCTCTGACCCAGGCCCTGTCTATGGCTGTGGGCATCAACCCTGTGGAGAGGTGACAATACCATCTGCTTTGCATGTTTTAGTTGATTGGTTCCTTAACTAGGTGTTGCTAACTACATAAAAACTAATTACCACAGTCCTTTTCATAGTGACCATCTGTGCATCATATGTCATGGCGTATGTAATGCTAGAAGGGTTTCAATATTTACGTATTCCAGTAACAGTATATTTATTATACAGTGCTACACCTCAGACCATTTTTGAGATCTTTTCTATGGCACTGGTGCTGAAATGACAATGACAATGACTAAAAACAGGTGCCCCTGGTTGTCAGAAATTTTGTGTAATTGCCCACTACCCGCATTCTGCGCCTTCACTAATAAACCTACCATTTAAACCAACAATACAAAAAGAAATTCAGGGGAGTCTGTCCCTGTTCTGTAGGTGAAATGTGAATGTGTCAAAGATTCCCAGCAAGACGTTGTCCAGCACATTTCATGTAAATCGTATCCACTGCGCAACTGTTAAATCTTAATCAATGAGTAACTAAAAAACCTTATGTGTTGTTTTTTCGTAGCATTGTGAGGAAGAAGCTTCCATCTGGCCATGGACAGTATCATATGAGGATGATCCCCTACCAGGACGCTGGCTTCCGCTTCCCCCTGACCAGTGACAGGAACATCGAAATGGAAATCGACCAGAGGCTGTATGTGGAGGTGCGGACAGAGGGAGTTGATGAACGGCAGATCTCCACCATTCTGGACTCTTGCTGGGCCACACCGGTCAACATCGCCGGCTACCCTGTCCGCTGGGATCTCATTAATGCAGAGTAAAGGAGCCATTGCAACTTCATCTTGTCTTCACGTGCTGATTTCTTGTTCTTGATATACTGTAGTCTGCCTGATAACATTGTAACTTCTGCAACTTTCCCTTTCTTCCAGGTGTCCTAATTCAGCAGATGGTACAGTGGAGATGGTTCAGAATGGCATCTCCACTGTAGCCCGATTCTCCTTCAGGATGTTCACCTTTACCAACTTTTCATCCATCTACCTGCACTGTCAGGTCCACCTGTGTCTTCTGAGACACAACGACTGCACAGCTGTAAGTATTACTGTGTTTGTGTGTGTTTTTGCAGTGAGATTAGATAGATTATCGACAGGTGCATCAGCAGAAGCCTCTAATATTGTTTTCCTGCAGCACTGCTACCCAGGTTACCACAGGCGAGTTGGGAGGGACGTATCCTACCATGCCACTACAGACATCTCACTAGGACCACTACTCCTGACGCCATCTAGCAAAGGTAAAGCTCTCTTATCTTTTCATAACTTTTGTACTCTTGTAGATGACATAGAGCTTGATCAATACATTTTATGTAAATTGTGGTTGTTCTCTTGCAGACATGATGATGAAAACGAGCAGTGCTTCAGGCCAGTTGGCCTCCGTTGTGACCCTGCTGGTCAGTTTGCTGATTGTCAAAACTCTGACCTAGAGAGATCAAATAAAGGCACACAGACAGTAAACAGGTGAATATATACATATTACACCACAGCATATTAATCAATCAGCAGTAGCTTAATCACTGTGCATAGATTTAAGAATTGTCAGTTATTTTTCTCTGTTGTGATCCACTAAAAGATTGGAATGAGATGCTTTTTTTTGTGATGGTGCAGGCCTGGAGATGTTATAGATGTTACAGGATATTTGGAAATACTTTCTGTAAATCGCTTCTGATTTGTGTTCCTCTCTGACAGATCTTGTCTAAAGTTGTGGTAGTTTTTCTTTACAACATTACAGGGCAGCATAAGATCAATTACACATTTGTCTCTGTTTTCATGAAACTGATGTCTGCTCACCTTTTTGTATTTAGTATAGTGTTTATCAGTTGTATCCACAGGGTTTTTGCATTTAATCAAGCATTAAATCAATATTTCATCAGTGATAATCATTAATTATGAAGATGAAAATGATACATTTGTTTTTGGATTGCATTTCTATTTGAAAGGCCTTGTCCTTGAGTTCTGTTTTATATTTGTGGTCGAGTGAATAGTAGAAGTAATTTTGCTTTTCAACAGTAGGGGACACCAATGTGCAACATACTAAATCTGAAGTCATCTTCCCTCTGTTGTATTCACTGTGTATGATGTTTGTCATTTATCACATGTTTGATTGTATCCTTCGTTTCCTTGTGGTGATTCTCATCATTAAATCTCTGTCATGTAAGAGCTAATTGTATAAATAAAGAAGTTTTATGTGTGGAGTATGGATCTCATTTACTGTTAGGAAGGACTAACACTTACAGGTGTAGTCTGCAATCCTGGAGAAAGCTTGTTGATATTAGAACTCAACAGCCAAACAAATACACCCCTCCCTTCAGTGCTCCTTCAGAAGAGGGTGAGGCAACATCTCTGAACTTGTTCGCTTGTGTCCTCTCAAAAATGTTGGTAGCATTCTTCCTCATTCACAAAATACAATTACATTAACTGCCACATACAGGTAAAATCTTTGGACAACAACGAAGTGGGCATGAAAATTGAGAAAATTCAGCCAGGATGTAATACTGAACGCACAGTGTCCTTCTCTCTCTCACACAGAAACACAACCAGCAGAGATATACTGCAGCACATGAAAGTCACATCACCCAGTCAATAATCACAACAATATTAAGGGCCTTTTTTTAAAATCAAAAATACAAATTGTTCTATTGTCTAGGTGGTGTCACAGTGATACTGTGAATGAAACAGGAGTAGCTGTGTGTGTGTGTTTGTGTGTAGTCCACACAGCTAACATCAAGTGACTCCAAGGGATAACTGTCTGGCCAAATCCACATCCCGCTGCCAAATGTCCCCCTAGTTAATTAGGAACTATGTAGTTTGCCATCTGTACACCCCATTTTCATTGTTCCCTGATTGTGAACCATCTCTGCACCATTCAGTTTGCTATTTTTTTATGTTATTATTATTTTTTTTTATGGGCTAATACTGAGTCTTGCTTACAGGAACAGTGGAACGTTTAAAACACAATCACTCTCTTATTTCTTTTCTAATTTCAAGAAATAAGTTATGTCTTTGAGAACAAGACAAGGCTTGGCTTTATGATAACGCTTTAAAGCTATAAAAGCTTCTATTTTATCTTCACCGGTAGGCTTGCTCCTTTTATTCCTGCATAATAAAACAGTTTGTAGCAGGGAATCCAGGTCAAATAAAATAAATCTTAACTGCCCTGTAACTACTCACAACCACATTAGACAAAAGACTACTTCAGTAGCTTATCGTAAAAAATAAAACTATAATATGATGACCATAAAAAACAGTGAAAACAATAAGACCATAGAAAGGTTAAAAACATTAAAAAACTATAAAACAGGTAGTAAAACAAAAGAATGCAACAGACGTGACCTAAAAAACTAGGCTATCAGAGTATCATAGTGACTCATTGCAGTACATATGAACCATTTATTTTTTTTATTACCTACAATCTTGTTGGCCAGTTAAACAAGGCCATCAAGCATGTTCTTACTGGTCACTTTTAGGTTTCCATGTCAGGCGATCACACATCATCTGGAAGAAAATTGTTTTTTACACTTAAACTTGCACTCATAACATCATCAGTTTCGGGCTGGGTGATGGGTTAATGAATGATTATAAACAAATAGGAAAATCGAATTGTCTTGTTTATTCAGAATGTATGTGATTGTACGACAAAGTTCAAGATTACAGACTTACGGTCTTTGCTCAGGCTATAAGTCTGACCATTAGGTTAGTTAATGTTTAAATTACAATTTTTTTTTATCCCAATCCGAGTCCTTCCGTATTGAGTATCTGTTGACACAGAGTCCGATCCGATACTTATATTTACCTAAATGTTGATAAAATATGTATCACACCGAAATTACAGCTGTAGCCTTCTAAATTCACCTCATTTTTCATTCACACACTCTAATTTTCCCTCGGATTATGATCGGATTTATTTTAGCCAATACCGATCAATTAAAATATCTTCTGTAGTCTTTTTTACACAAGAAGAAAACACCATCCTTTGGAGGATCCAGAGGATTCTCTTGCAATAGGATCACAATGTTTAAATTTGATTTGTACATCATTTCCCTACAATTAGAGTCAATCTCTTGAGTAAACTGAACCAACCACTCTCAAGGACCAATCACATACCAGTTCCTTGTAACTTAACAAAAGTTGTAGTTGTGTTTCAATGTATCATAATGCAGTTAGTGACTGGAATCAATGTCATTGCAGGTATAGGTAAGGATACAACTAAGTGCAAACATAAGGTGGAGCACAGGACATGATTAACAGAGAGGAAAGAACCTATGTTTTGTGCAATGAATGGAAAATCTTTCTATGCCAAACTGTGTCACATTTCAAGGACTACAAATAACACATCCTTAACATTACTGCCGAGCATCTTCTGGGCCAAATGATAATGCTTCCAAAGTATATATGTATGTTTCCTGTCCTCCAGATAGCCACATATTTCAAATGATTTTTCTGTGATATTTAAATCAACTTGCAGAGACCAGAAACTTGTTTGAGCTAAACCTTCAGACTAAACATATCTGCTTTTAAGTTAAGTAAGTTTAAGTTAAGACTGCATCAACATGCAATGACAGTTGAACTTTGTTAAAAAGAAAAGCTGACACCATGCTCACTCTAATGATTTACTGTATATCAGGCTGTGATTTGGCATAATTCCCACAAGGAAGAACAAGTTGTCCTCCAGCCTTACCACTCAAAGTGAATATCTCCCATCACTAATAATTTGAGAATGATTTACTGAGTTTCAGCAGTACATCACTGGACAGATTGCAATATATCCCCTTTCTGTGGTAGTAAAACTTACTGCATGGCTATTAACCACAACCACTGACGTCATTCTGCTATATTGTAAACTGGCATTGAGAAATATCTTTTTGTCAACATGATGTTAAAGGCTCAAGCATTTGGTACAGTATTAGATTACATCTTCCTGTGTGTATGCTGAACGTGGTTTAATATTTTAATATTAACACTAATAGTTTAGTTAATTGGTTACTAGAGGACAAGCTAATTTTACCAATTAAAACATTTAAATAACTCAAACACAAATGATAAAACAAATGAGTACCTCTGTGACTAGTAAAAGAAGTTTATGGTACTGTGCCAGCCATTAGTATATAAAAGCTCGTTTCAGCCCTGCAGTCTCAAATGGATGAGAGGGAAACAGGCAGCATATGTGAACAGGTGAACACTATTTAATGTCAGTGTTTTTTTATGCTAGAATAAGCAACACCTATTTCTTACTTTAATTATGCTTTATTTAACTCAGTACTTACTTGAATTATGTTTGATCAGCAGATTTGATTTGGGAGCCTGACAGAATGGCAAGTCAAATCATGTTGTTTGTGCTGCTTTTGGTGATGATAAGTAAGTAATTTAATTTATTATTATTTTACCATATTTTATTTTTAATTCAATCTAACTAATAGCCCGAAGTTGGAGGATTGTTTCAATAATAAAATCTTGGTTTGGTTTTAGAAAATAATGCACATTTTCTGCTCATCTGTTTTACTCATCGGTCCTTTTTATTTCATTTGCAGGTGTGGTGACTCCTCAGGTTGTGAGTAAGTTCACATTTATTGAAGCCTCTTTAACATTTCAGTGCATATTCATTTTGTCAGTCATACAATCATTCATACATGTACGGTGTAAAGATTAATTCTGTAATAATGAATATTTAAATTCTATCTTTGTAAAAGTTATTCATGGTCAGTTTTTGTTGTTTTTGTTGTTTTAGAGAAGTGTTGACTCAAATTAACGTTTATTTTGGAGGCTCTCATTTGTGGTGTTGTTGAATTGTATGGCATTACACTGAGAAGTGTCTCTAATATTTTGTCCACCCCATTTACATCAGTGAGAGTAAATTAAAATGTTCTCTTTTCCTGAAAATCAAATACTTACAGTATGTGGATACAAGGTTTTCAGAATACTGGCTATTGCCTAGACTTTGTTCTAGACCAATATACTATATTTGTGTTAATTTTTTTGCGACCTATTGCTTCCTAGGACCCCTCTACCCAATATCTGGAACCACAAGTTCTCGATCAGATGATGGAAGTTCTCCACGGATTATCCTGCAACGTCCTTTTGTCTATTTTGGACGGACGTATAATCAGATTTATGTATGTAAAATGAACTTTGACAAAACAATGTTCATATTTTATGTAGACCGTGAAAATATTTTGCAGTCTAATTAAATTTCCCACCACTGATCACAAACTACTTCCAATACAAAGGCATTGCAACACTCTAAATAAGAAATCACATTTTGTAATACTGCAAACGTAATATTTGGATTTTTAGAACTTCATATACAAAATGATCACTATAGAAGGTGGGAGTGTGTATTTTGCAACATCTAACAATATTATCATAAAACACAGGAAAAATTTTAGCTTGTGAATGTAGAAATTGTAGCTGATGAAGTACTTCTGTATTGGTAAAAAGAAAATATATTATTACTATTTCCAGGTCAACCACAATGGACACTTGACATTTGACAATCCACTGAATACACCTTCAGCTCAAAGGTTCCCACTAAATGGAACCAGAGACATAATTTCTCCATTCTGGACAGATCTCGACAACAGGGAAATTGGTCAAGTCTACTACAACCAATACACCAGTGGCAGTGTCCTCCAACAAGCTACACAGGACATTAATGAGTACTTTCCAAGCATGAACTTCAATGCCAACTGGGTCTTTGTTGCAACTTGGTATGAGGTGGCCTACTATTCAAATTCAGGAACAGTAAGTCAACTTAATCCAGTGTCACCCATAAAGAGGACAGCCTGAATGCTGAAAATACAATGAAGTATATAAAGACATACATTATGTGATGGGTTTAATGCAAAAACCTAAGAGTGCATTTAGTGTGAAGTGTTACAAATGATTGTGGGGATGATAATGCAGTTCAAATTCAGTTTCTTCGAACTTTTTTTCACATAGTGCTTCATACTAATTGTGTGAATTGTAGGCAACTTAAATTAACTGTGAATACAATGAACTGAAAAAGAACATAGAATCATGAAATAATAAATGCATTACTTAATACAATGATACACAGAGACAGTGTTTCTGAATTTCAGTACATACAGTAGAGCATAGTAGTACATATGATAATGAATTCATCTTTTCCAGCGCACAACTGTCCAAGCCGTGTTGATCTCCGGTGGCCAGTACTCATTTGTGCTGATGAACTATGGGATAATTGCCTTAACTAGTCGGAATGTGCAGGTCAGATCCACTACAGTTTTGATATATAAATTTACTTTCTATGACTAAATATGAAACCAAAATTGATAATGTATTGTATATTCAATCAATAGCGTACAAACAAATTTTTCACAAGAAAAACACACTCACTATTTCTCATTAAATGAATTTTATTTCTGTCATTTGTATTTGCAGGCTGGCTACGATACAATAAACTCCATTTACCATTTCTCCATCCCTGGATCATTCTCTAGCACTGCAACAGGCAGTAACTCAAATTTCCGCCTGAACAGCAATGTAAATGTACCCGGTCGGTGGGCTTTCCGGACAGACCATGGATCAAGAGGCTGCACTTTCAATGGTAAGATCAGATACAGACGGTGATCACTATTGTGTGCTTCTTCTGGGGCAACATCACTACAGTAGTCATGTATCTGTGGTAGAGTCCTGCAGGGGCCTAAAACCAAGGCCTGAACCCAGCCCTCACTAGTGCCTTTCAGACATGACCCAACTGTACATGCCTGGTAAAGCCAAGTTTGAGACCCAAACCCAAGAACAGAGGCTGTATTTTTATTTCTTCTTCAGACAAAATGATATGCTAGCTTTGGACAGACAGAAAGGCTTTCTCACAAATGAAAAATAACTTATCTGGCAACAGCAACAATAGACTAACATAGAATATCGCAAGACAGCACACCGGCACAAAACATATGTAATTTATACTAGTTGATAAGCCATATGTGACTCTATAGCATCAGCCAGACACATGTAGTTGGGTAACTCAGATTGGACAATCCAAACAGTCATAACAGAACTTTGTACAGGCTGGCTTAATGTCTTCCTTTTGAGCAGACTGCCTTGATAAAATCCATGATGATGAAAACACAGTGCGAAATTGCATGTCTGCCATTTGTCAGACAGTCTTGGTAAGATGGCTAACTAGACCATTAATCATTAATCAATTATCACATACCTTACTTGTGCCTTAGTTGCCATCAAAGTATCTGTAACTTGGGGACAGTCTCTCAGAGTTTAGGATAGTTGCATCAAATATCGGCACAAACACAATCTGCCAGTGTAACTCGCTGCATGTTTCCCCCGCTGAAACATCGCCACCATACGGATCCTGCTTTTCAGCTGATACTCCAGTGTAACATAATGGCAAGTAATTGCCTGTACGTAGCCAGTGACATTTTTATCTGTTGTCACATCAAGTTCATTATGTTTCCACAATGCAATGACCTTTCCCAAATCATTGGGGATTTTAAGAAGTGCCCCATTTGCAAGTTTTTGCTTGCAAGTGAAATGGTTTAAATGTAATGGTGTCAGCACCATAAGCTCCACATTTAAGTGACCTTTTCCTTTGATTCTTTTCAAGGTGAACCCGTGCAGCTGGGTGAATCATTCTGGACTGACAGGACCTGTGCACAGAAGTGCACCTGCACCTCAGCCGGCCTGCAGTGTCACAACCGACCCTGCTCTTTTTCCCAAATCTGCCGGCCTACTGCCTTTCAGTTCTCCTGCCAGACGGTGCAGAGAGGCACCTGTACCATAAGTGGTGATCCACATTACTATACCTTTGATGACACGGTGTTTCACTTCCAGGGCACCTGTACTTATGTTCTTTCTGAGGAATGTGGTAATGGGCTGCCCTACTACCGGGTAGAGGGCAAGAACGAGCACCGGGGCAGCACTCATGTTTCCTGGACACGACTGGTCAAAGTGTACGTCTATAATGAAACTATTGAGCTTGTCAAGGGACATCGTGCCAAAGCTAAGGTTGGTAATTTTGACTGTGGTTAAATTCAGTCTTTACGTATCAGACCAAATATGTTTTTTCCACTCGTGACATACTTGCTGGTGTGCCTACAGGTTAATGGAAACTTTGCATCCACTCCATTCTATCTCAACAATGGCACCATCCAGGTTTATGAGTCAGGTTTTTCTGTGATCATCAGCACTGACTTTGGCTTGGAGGTATCCTATGACACAAATCATTATGTCAGGATCAGTGTGCCCTACAATTACCAAAATGCAACATGTGGCCTGTGTGGAAACTTCAATGGTATTCGGCAGGATGACTTTCGAACCCGCCAAGGCGAGGTTGTGAGCTCTGATGTAGTTTTTGCAAACAGTTGGCAAGCATCAGGGGATGATGAGCCTGGTTGTGAGGCGCAGTGTGAAGGTCTGGAATGTGCTGTCTGCACCGAGGATCAGACAGCTTTATACAGCAACACTGCCCATTGTGGTATCCTCCAGAGCAGTTCTGGACCTTTTGCTGCATGCCATCAACGACTTCCCCCACAGAACTTTGTGCAAAGCTGTGTGTATGATCTGTGTGTAGGAGGAGGGTACCAGCCCATTCTGTGCCAAGCCCTAAATGCGTATGCAAGTCAGTGTCAACAGAATGGTATACAGCTGCCAAGCTGGAGGAGACAAGGCTTCTGTGGTATGTCTGTCAGTCAATCAACATCATTTCAAAATATCTTTTGGGTAAAATGTCCATGATGTCAATATCAACTTTACTTTTCTGTTTAGAAATCCCATGTCCAGCCAACAGCCACTTTGAGTCCCAAGGTACAGGATGTCCAGCTACCTGTGTCAATCCCAATTCTACCAACAACTGCCCTCTCCCTGCCCAGGAGAGCTGCATCTGCAACTCAGGCTATGTCCTTAGTGCTGGGGTCTGTGTACCTCATGCTGAGTGTGGCTGTAGCTTTGAGGGTCGCTACTACCGCTCTGGAGAAACTGTAATACTAGACGAGGACTGTGGGAGACGTTGTACTTGCAGTTATGGCTCCATGACCTGTCGCTCCCATGGTTGTGGACCTCTAGAGTCTTGCAGGGTGGAGGAAGGAGAAAGAGGATGCAGACCTAACAGCTATGGAACATGCTGGATAAGGGGCCCAGGCTCATATCATACATTTGATGGACTGACATACCAGTATCCAGGGGCATGTCGATTGACCCTTGCCAAAGTGATGGGATTGTCCCGTCACCCGCACTTTATGGTGACAGCAGAAAAAGTGCCCAGAGGCCAGCAGGGTTTTGCCAGAGTGCTAAAGTTTGAGGCAGAGGGAACACAAATCTCCATTGAAATGACAGGTAGCAGCAAAGTTCAGGTGAGTGACTACAATATATTTCAGGAGTTGATAGACAGATGTGACAAAATTAGTGATAACACCTGAGAAAGGTTTTACTAAAAATTCTAATTATTTCTGTCTTGCATGTTGCAATCTTGTTTTGAACAACACATAGGCCTAAAAAGGTTCTGAGAATGTTTTGTTTGAATGGCCCTTTAGGTTGATGGTCAGCTCATCAGACTACCTTTCAGCTCAGCATCCAATCGAATCCACATCTACCACAGCAGCATTCACAGTATCATCCTGCGCACCTCCTTTGGTGTAACTGTGCAGACAGTCTGGCCTCACTTTGTGCGTGTCACTGCACCTGGTATCTACAGTGGTTCACTGGGTGGACTCTGTGGTAACTATAATAGTCACCCACATGACGACTTCCGCACACCCAATGGCATTCTGGTCAACAGCTCTCAGGACTTTGGGGACAGTTGGCGAGATGGTTCCCTCGCTGCACACTGCGTGGAAAGTGTAAATCATAATTCTACAACAAATTACAATTCTAGTGAGTATTGTGGCATTCTTGGCTCACCGCATGGGCCATTTGCCCAATGTTGGGCCATGGTGGACCCACGGCCGCATGTGGATGCATGTGTGGAGATCATGAGGGCCTCTAGAGATCCAGCATCAGTGCTATGTGAGGTCCTACGAGATTATGCACTAATGTGTCAACAAAAGGGTGTTGCCCTAAGAGACTGGAGGAATGCAACTGGCTGTGGTAAGCATTTTCCCATTTCTTGGATTACTTTTGAGTATAAAAATATGTTATGACTTTTGTGAATCAACCTGTTTGTTTTTCTCTAGAGCAATACTGCCCTCTAAACAGCCATTATCAACTCTGTGGAACATCTTGTCCTTCCGCCTGCCCCAGCCTCTCTTTCCCTTTCACCTGTGACACTGTGTGCCAGGAGGGTTGCCAGTGTGATGATGGTTTTGTTCTCAATGGCAACCAGTGTGTGCCACCAACAAATTGTGGATGCCATCACCAAGGACGTTACTGGCAAAGTGGCGAACAGTTCTGGGATGGTGAGGAATGTCAGAGCTTGTGTAGCTGTAATGGCACTACGGGGGCAGTCCACTGTATCCCCAACTCCTGTGGTCCCCAGGAGTCCTGTCGTGTGGTGGAGGGTGAGTTTGGTTGTCATCCTAACCGTCATGGCACCTGTTCTGCCTCTGGAGACCCTCACTACCTCACCTTTGATGGCAAGGCATATGACTTCCAGGGAACCTGCCGCTATGTTCTGGCGACACTTTGTAACGCCACTAATGGACTCCACCAATTTTCAGTGGAAGCTAAGAATGAGCCATGGAGCGGGTTACCAGTTTCAATCACAGCTGAAGTTTTTGTGAATGTGTGGGGCTATCGAGTGCATATATCGAGGGAGAGAAGTGGTGTGGTTCAAGTAAGTTGTTAAAATCATGAGACATTCCTCATCAGATGATTGCTATGCATAATTTAGACTCAGATTCAGTCTAATTGGCAAACAGTTGCCAGTTATAGCTGTTCCCATGACTGAGTGAATAATATAGGAATTAAGAGAGTACAGTGCATGTAATCTTAATTAGAAAAAAGCTTAGCAGTTTTTTGCATTATTTTTTATGAGACTCTCAGAATAATAACAATATGAGAAAGTTGTAGAAAGCAATCCTGAACTTTCTTCCAAATTTTCTTTTAGGTGAATGGAGAAACTAGAAACTTACCTATTTTCTTGAACGGAGGTCATGTGTCTATCTATGCAAGTGGCCCTCGTATATTTGTCAGTGCTGATTTCGGCTTAAGTGTCACTTACGATGGATATAGTACAGTGTTTATCTCTGTACCTGCACATTACAGGTATCTGCCATTTACAAAGCTAAAATTGGCATGCTTAAAAAATGATATTTTCAAATGGATCCAAGTCATTTAATAACTATAAATCTTCTACTTCATGACACTGAAAGTATTCAATTATTGTCATCAATACAGCGAGAAAATGTGTGGACTTTGTGGAAACTTCAATGGAAATCCAAATGATGAGTTCCACACCCCATCTGGAATGATGGTCACCACTCCAAATGAGTTTGGGACAGCTTGGAAAGTGGCAGGCAATTACACCTGCAGTGATGGGTGTGGTTCCTCCTGCCCACAATGTACCAATGAGCTGCCTGCTAGAGCTCAGTGTGAGGTGATTCAAGCAGCCAACGGCCCTTTCAGCTTCTGCCACGAACAGGTGGACCCAGCGCCATATTTCAGTGACTGTGTGTTTGATGTTTGTGTGTCGGGAAATGAGGGGCAAGATCTCCTATGCAGGGCCATTCAGGCATATGTCAGTGCCTGTCAGTCTGCTAATGTCCGAATCTACCCTTGGAGACAGAACACCACCTGCAGTAAGTCAACCAGCAAAAAAATTCAAGAAATGTAGTAACTATTAACCTAAGATGTGCTTTTTCAAATAATTGGTTGACATACTCTATACTATTCATTACATATGAGACTTATGGACCAAAGTAATTAGTTCATAATCATCTGATAGTCGCCATTTCTTTCCTCACTTTTTAAGCACTTGACTGTCCAGCTAACAGTCATTATGAGCTGTGTGGTACCGACTGTGGCCACACCTGTGCCAGCAGCATCGATGCCACCTGTGAGCAGGTTTGCTCTGAGGGATGTTTCTGTGATGAAGGCTTCGTCAGGAGTGGGACAAGGTGTGTCCCTGTGGAAAGCTGTGGCTGTCAATATGACGGCTTCTACTATAATGTAAGTCATGTCCTAATACTTAATCATCTATGGAGTTACTATGAGAGAAAAAGCGATTGCCATCGTGATACATTAAGTTTCCACAGCAGTAAAATCCTCCCTCATAATATTGTAAACTGCTTTGAAGTGTTTTGGCATTCACAGCCCTTCACATTTTTAATCTGAACACCCACTTACAGCTACAAAAATTCCTGCTCATCAAAGTAGCTAGAAAAGCGAATATTGCACTTTTTTTGTAGCTATAAAGAGGTGTTGTTCCAGGAGCTCCTTCCATCACTGTTGTGTTGAACCACAGAAAAGCCTGAGGCATGTTTGTGAGGGCTTTTGTGAGAGATGCCTGTACTGTACAGTATGTGAGAAGTAGATAACAGCAGAGGTACTTTTGGCACCCGAGTTCTGGTGGCACCTCTTGCTCGCTGATTTAGGCATTCATTATTATACTTAAAAAAGCATCATCTGATGCTGGACTTTCCATTCCAATATAAAATCCCATTCATTTAAGTTACTTTATATGATCATTAAAAAAAATAGCCAGACAGCCTAAGCATAAGGCACACAAATAAATAGACAAATATTCTCCCCAGTAACCAAGTAGAATAAACCTATATAGGCTTCAACGTAAAACCCAACAACAAGACAAGGAAAGCATCAAGTAAACTATGGCCATCACAGTGGGTGCAATAGGCAGAAGAATAACAGAGATATTAATCAAATGATAAATAATAACAATAAGTATTTCCACACTCAGAACCAGAATATAGCCTAACATCAGCCAGGGCAGAAAGCAAAAGACACACGCGCATACAACATAAGGAAGAAGAGAAGTTCAGAAAATAAAAATGACTGACCTCCTTCCGTGAAAGGTTGTTGTGGGCTCTGTCATGTGTGCACACTTCTCAAGGACTCTGCATATCCATCAATCCAGTAATTAATTCCTTTTCCATTGCCAGCATGGGCACTCAAGTTTATCTCAGGCTCTTGTGTGGTCATGGTGATGATTTTGAGCACTGTCACAGCAGGTTGTTGCCATGTTGACCTCCGAGATGTTTGATGATTTGCAGATTAGCTTATATCCATGGTACACTGACGCCTTATTCCTAGTGGTCCCTCCGAAGCCTGGTATAATTTCATTGATATATGTCCACAATAACTCTCAAGTTTTACTAGCCGGTCCAGGAAAGTTTTACAGCGTGGTCCAGAAGTTGTGTCCCCACCAAATACCATGGGAAAAAAGCAACACTGAGTGCCTTTTACATCTCAATGATGATACTACGCATTGGTGGGGTCCCAAACCTGTCTTTATTTAAAGCTTTTCCTTAAAAGGCAAACTGCTAAACTATATTTCAGTCAACTGTCAGCGCAATTCATATTTTCAGCTTAATTTGCCAACTTATAAAGTTTACTGGTAAGCTAGCTAGGATAGTTAGCACAAAATATTGGATAAGCCAAATGGCGGTTTGACATGTGCAGTGAGGCTTTCCTGCTGTATTGTATCTCAGGGACATTTGGGGCCAGACCAGCATGTCTTTGCCTCCACAAAGACCTATGTTTACCCCACCAACATGCAGACTGCATATTTTACCTCAAACTATTTTATTAGTGTGTGAATCTTAAAACAGGAATTGGGCAATGACAAGCAAAAGGTGAGTTAATAAATGTTATTAATTTGAAGCCCTGAAGACCTTTTTCATGGTAGACATTTTGACTTTTCATAGCAGAACAAAGCACAGGTGGAACTATTAACATTAATGATAGCTCTGTTCCATTAAGTGTCCCCCCAAGGAGCCTTTCCAGTCAGCCAGCATGTACAATACCAGGACCAGGTCTATTAATTGGTGTGTTTTTCTCACATGCTGCAGGCTGGTGAGTCCTTCTGGACAGAAGGCTGCTCCCAGCGATGTGAGTGCCATGCTCCCAATGANNCCTGCACCGTGTGGGGGGACCCTCATTACATCACCTTTGATGGGGCAGTGGCTCATTTCCAGGGCACATGCTCTTACATCATTACTGAGAGTTTGAGCCATGGCATCAATGAAACCCAGTTTCAGGTAATAGCCACCAATAATCACCGTGGAAACAACCGTGTGTCATTTGTATCAGCAGTGGATATATACCTCTCAAATCAACCAGAGAGTGCATACATCAGGATTGGGCCCAACAAAAGAGTGAAGGTAAACTCTTAATTACTTTATATAACTTTCTATATCTGTCGGGTGTAAACATTCCTCACAACAAGTGCCTCCCCACCTCTTGTCCATCTCTTTCTAATCTCTCATCCCTCCAGGTAAATGGAAATGAAGTGTCTCTTCCCGCCACTGCAGGAACCTTAGCTCATGTGATAAGGCAGGGAAGATACATAGTGGTCGATGCCATTGACCTGTTTGTCCAGTTTGACGGCCAGAGTACGTTACTGGTCAGAATGGGCCAACATCTTCAAAATAGAGTCACCGGGATGTGTGGAAACTTCAACAGTAACCCTACAGACGACAAAGTCTTGCCCAATGGCACATCAGCACAAAATGATAATCATTTTGGACACAGCTGGAAGGCACCCACAAGCCAACCAGGGTGAGCTGTTATGAAAAGCAGTGTGGATAATTTTATGGATACTGCAGCAGACAGTAATGGCACCATGATATGTCTTTTCCAGATGTGGATCCTCAGATGATGAGAGTGGTGATGGTTTGAACGACTGTCCCTTTGTGGAAGAATACTCCGAGCTCTGTAGTGTCATCACAAACATTAGCGGCCCATTCAGGGCCTGTCACCTGCACTCTGACCCCCAGCCATTTTTCAGTTCCTGTGTCTACGACCTCTGCCTCTACACTCCAACCAATGGCATGCTTTGTTCTGCTGTGTCAGCCTATGAAAGAACGTGCTCTGTTTTGGGGTTAAACATCCCAGAGTGGCGCTCGGCTTTGCAATGTGGTAAGATAATTGATGAGAAAAGTGTATATTCCTTTGAAAAACTTGCCATGTGTCCTTGTGGTGGCCATGGGTATCTTTTCTCTCACCCATTTTGTTTCAGTTTCATAACTCCTTGTCTCATCCTTTCCCCACTATTTCTCCAGCTGAGTCAGACCCCTGTGAACAGCTGGACTGCACAGAGTATGAGTGGTGTGGTGAGAAGGACGGTGTGTACGGCTGCTTCTGTGATGAGCACCACCATCGGCCCAACAATGAGAGCTACGGTAGGGGCAGCTCCTCTTAAAACATTGCTTTGATTTTCAGATCTCAGTAATAGTAATGCTATGTGTGACCAAAGTGAAGACTGTTGATTACATGTGTTCATTTGCTTTGTTTTGCAATATTAATACGTAGCAACTAAAGAAAACTGACCAAAAGGTTCGTTTTGATTGTTATGAAATATAATTTTGTCTTAAGGAATAAAAAGCTCTAATATTTATGAAATATTATGCTGTCACACATACATTTCTCTTTTACAGACTCGTCAATCACTTGTGTCAGTAGTTCAGGCACCATGTCCCTGTCACGTTGCCAGCTGTTTGAAGCTGGCTTCCAGTCTTGCGCCCTCCACCTCCGGGAAGACTCCTGCAATGGGACTCTCCAGGACGGACGCCTGGTGTTCCACTTTAACAATGAAGACCAGCTGTGTGGGACGGTTCTCAGGGTACAGTCCATAGACAGTATAAAGACAATTTTAGATGTAAACCTCTCCAACGCACAGCTTCATATGTTTAATTGCTTCAGATTACTTAAACTCTTTTGTCTTTTTATTTTCAAAGAGCAACGGGACCCATTTCATCTATGAGAACACCATCCAGGGCGACGTGGACCCCCATGAGGGCCTTATCAGCCGTGAGAAGAGCATCCACCTGCACTTCTCCTGTGAATACCCTCTGGCCCAGGCCCTGTCTATGGATGTGGGCATCAACCCTGTAGAGAGGTGACAATACCATCTCACTTGAATGGTTCTTGTGCTTGATTGCTGCATCATTATCTCAACCTAATAACCTAATGACCTAACGACCCTGTGATTCACAGCCCTGCAGTACTGTTTGACAGGTGCACTGGTAATTCGGTCTGTCTCATGTTGTTTTGAAAATATCTTATTGTAATACCTTATTTACACCTGACAAAATGCTTATATTTGGTATTTATCCTACTGCACGAGCAGTGTTTGTAATACATTGCTTAAGAGTTAAAGTCCTTTTCAGTGAGGCATTTATGATGCATTATCTATTCCTCTGTACTTCTTGTGGATATTTTATTATACCTTTAAATTTGAAAACTACCCACAACCTTGAACAGAGTTGTTCCTTTACAGGTTTAATCACGTTGTGTAATGTTTTTCTGTAGCATTGTGAACAAGAGGCTTCCATCCGGCCAGGGTCGCTATCATTTGAGGATGATCCCCTATGAGGACGCTGGCTTCCGCTTCCCCCTGACCAGAAACAGGAACGTAGAAATGGAAATAGACCAGAGATTGTACATCGAGGTGCAGACAGAAGGAGTCGATGAACGGCAGATCTCCACCATTCTGGATTCATGCTGGGCAACACCTTTCAATGACGCCAGCTACCCTGTCCGCTGGGATCTCATCACTACAGAGTAAAGGAGTTTGACCTTGTGTTAGCACACTGATACCTCAAGTCCCCTACAAAAGCTACATATGAAGTAACCCTAAAATGGCTTCTTTCACTCACTCTATCCATCTTCCCAATTACAACTTCCAGGTGTCCCAATCCAGCAGATGGTACAGTGGAGATGGTTCAGAACGGCATCTCCACTGCGGCCCGATTCTCCTTCAGGATGTTCACCTTTACCAACTTTTCATCCATCTACCTGCACTGCCAGGTCCACCTGTGTCTTTTGAGTCACAACAACTGCACATCTGTATGTACCACTTTACTTGTGTGTATTTGTAGTAAGATTGGGAGAAGCATCCTGTATACAACCTCTTCGATTGCTGTGGCTGCTGTAATTCTGGGTAAAAGCTTCTGCTGAAATCCTGTCATGTTGTTTCCTGCAGCATTGCTACCCGGGTTACCACACAAGAGTGGCGAGGGATATTTCCCATCATGACACTGCAGCCATCTCAGTAGGACCGCTAATCCTGAAAAAATCAGGTAACTCATACATTTTCATAACCTCCGTATTCTTGTAGATGACATACTGTATTGCTCTATCAGTAGATTATGAAAAGTTCTCAACAAAAAACACTTTGAATTGAATAAATACAGAGTAAAGAGGCTCGAATGCATGTTGGTTAACATCAGCAGAATGTTCATGTTTGTGAAAACATCGCTCTTGTCTTTATGTTATCATTAACATCAGATTTTGGTTGTTCTCTTGCAGATGTGATGATGGAAATGAGCAGTGCTTCAGGCCAGTTGGCCTCCGTGGTGACCCTGCTGGTCAGTTTTCTGATTGTCAAAACTCTGACCTAGAGAGATCAAATATATGCACATGCACAGTAAACAGATGAATATATGCATATTAGACCACAGCATATTAATCAGTCAGCCATTGCTTAATCACTGTGCATATATTTAAGAATGGTCAGTTATTTTTCTCTGTTGTGATCCACTAAAAGATTGGAATGAGATGCCTTTTTTGTGATGGTGCAGGCCTGGAGATGTTATAGATGTTACTGAATATTTGGAAATACATCCTGTAAATTGCTCCTGATTTGAGTTCCTCTCTGAGAGATGTGGTAGTTTTTCTTTACAACATTAGAGGGCAGCATAAGATCAAACACACATTTGTCTCTGTTTTCATGAAACTTCTGTCTGCTGCTCACCTTTTTGTATTTAGTATAATGTTTATCAGTTGTATCCTCAGGGCTTTTGCAGTTTTATCATCATTAAATCAACATCTCATTAGTGATGATCACTAATAATGAAGATGAAAATGATAATTTATGTGTGAAATATGAATCCTATATCCTTTATATAATCCCAAATGTGGACTGGTCTGTAGATTATCTGGAGACTCTAATGCTGTTTGACAACTTTCTACATTTTAAAAAAAATAAATATTTGCATAAAGTTCAGAGTTATTTCTTGAAATTGCATAGGAACATCTAGAAATATTAGTAAGTATGTAAGTTAACTCCACTTACAACTTACAACATGTTCTGTACAGGACACGTAAAGGTAACAATAACCACAATCCAAACCATTAATACAGGATGGTTCTCATTTGACATGAAAGAAGCTGTCAGTGATACAAGAGGTCAGGTTTCTCTCTTTTGTGCTGAAGCTCTTTTGTCGGGCCGAGTGTGAAGACCGACAGAGCCGATATCTCCTGTGTCTTCTCTTTGGGGGTGAAATTCATCTTTGTCAGTCAACATGTCTTCAACAGTATGGGATGAGATCTATAGTAGACATAACAACACTTACTATACACCCACAACATGTAATTTGTCATTGGTGTTCTGGTACAGTACAAAGACTTCAAAGAGGGGCAATACTGTATGTCCAATACCACATGGCCCAATATTCAGACTCTGCAGTCCACTTCTGACAATTCAGGTAAGTTATGTGGAGATTACATTACAGATTATATTTCACATCTGTTGGTTTAATAAAAAAAGAATGTAAGTGTATAATTTTATTAAGTAGTTTTCATGGTTAGCTTCTGTACCCAAAACACAGCTATGTGTTCATGATGGTGCTCGAGGACTAACACCCTCTTTATATAGAAGTCATTGTTTGATCACTCTGTGTTTCTCATGTAATAGCTTAGCTCCTCTGACAGCGTACCAATGGAAGGTTAATCCTGTGGCTTATGTGGCATTTGCAGGCTTTCAAAGTCAATGTGTGAACATGAATGAGAGGAAGAAACGGAGACTCACGCACAAGAAATAATACATAGTTCACACTGGAACTGATATCTGCAAGTCATTATTTAGCAGACATCCTTTGTTGAGAGAAAACCTCGCAGCAAATCTAATGTTGTGCCCAGGCTGAGTGCCTGAGCTCCACACAGGATGACAAGGCAGTTTTACTGTGAAAGTTTATTACTTTACAGGTATACACAAATGAAGGGAAATTCAGTTTAAAGGAAAGAGGTCTCGGTTTAACTAAGTTATCCTTACTTAAAAGTTGTACATACAGTTTGAAAGATAACTTAAGAAGATATTGACGATGGCATTATTCTATAGAGAAAGCTCTGGGCTGGACCAAGGTGATGTGTATGAGTGAGACTGTCAATAACAAGATGTGCATTGGCTGTGATTTTGTGGTCACAGACGTCTGTCAACAAATCAACTTTGACAGGGGAAATAAGGAGGATGCTCTTCATTCTATGATGATCACCGACTAGCTGGCTTGTGGACTTGTTAACACTCAGTCAACTGTGAATAGTTTAATTTTAGATTTATTGTAGTTAATGTGCAAAACATTGGTGCTCATATATATTTACATGCATACCAGGCCTATATCTTTCTTTACAAAACTGTAGTATTCTCACAGTTAATATTTCAGATATACATTTGGATATACATTTCACATTTGTAAACTGTCACTTGTATTCAAACAAGACTCTGTAGGGCTGTATTTAGGCACAGTGGTGCTTTGAGCTTAATGCTAAAGTCAGAATGCTAACATGCTCAAAGTGATAATGTTAACATGCTGATGTTGAGCAGGTATAACGTTTACAGCAGAGGGTGATGGGAATGTCATTAGTTTTGCAGGTATTTGTTCATAAACCAACATACTGAACTAAACCTAAATGAAAAGTTGAGGAATTATTACATTATTATTATCTGCCTGCACAGAACCCAAAAGATATTAAAAGACAATACCCACCCCAGCAACAGCCTGTTTGCCCTGCTGCCGTCTGGCAAGCGATACAGAAGTATCCGCTGCTGTACCACTAGACTGCAGAGCAGCTTCTTTCCTCAGGCTGTAAGACTCCTGAACTCATCCTCCGTACTTCAAAATAAAAAAATATTTTCTTCTTGTGTAGCATAAAGGGAATTTCATTGTGTAACACTGTGTTGTAGAATGACCAATAAATTAACCTTGATTCTTGATTCATCCTGAGGGGAACATGAATTTATGTGCCAGATTTCATCACAATCCATCAAACAGTTATTGAGACATTTCACTCAAAACCAAAAATGTCAACCTCATGGTGGCACAAGAGGAAATGTCAGATGAAGATTCATCCTCTGGGAACCATGCATGTTGATGGTGATGCTAGATGAAAAGCCAGGGGATCACAGAAGTCAATCTCAATAGTTGGTGAGATATTTTGGACCAAAGTGGAGGACAGACCACCGACAGACTGGCATTGCCATCCCTAGAGCCATGGCCAAAATGCTGCAGAGAAGAGAAACAGTTGCTAACCCTAAGCCTGTGAATATTCTCATTCATCCAGGTCATAATTATCTCAAGGAAATTGAATCGAACGCAACTGGATTTTTGGTTTTGTCTGTGAAG